>JBBYHM010054676.1:0-135683 GCA_038381775.1 Adansonia rubrostipa
AAAGAATAAGTATTTTCTTTGGTTGAATGCTGCATATCATGATCAAATAGCCAAGGTCTACCCAAAAGAATATGACATGCATCCATTTGTACCACATGACATAATGCCTCATCATCCACATCATTGCCCATAGTAAACTTGACTAAACATTAGAATTTTACAGGTATCTCAAATCCTTTCTTAACCTATTGAATCTTATATGGATGAGGATATTTTCCTATAGGTAGCTTTAGTTTTTCCACGGTTTCGTTAAAAACGTAGTTTTCTGAGCTACCCCCATCGATAATGGCATTATACACTTTATCTCCACACTTAACAGGTGTCCTAAAAATACTTTTCCTCTTCCAATCCTCTCTATCATCTTGGCTGGTCGTAGTCATAACCCTTCTAAACATCAAAGATTCTCCTTGTGCTGGGTGTATATCTATTTCCTTTTCATCCTCAGCATACCCATCATAGATCGGATCAAGTTGTTCTTGATATTCATCATCAAGTTTAACTAAATTCACCATTCTTTTAGGACAAGTATAAGAAGCGTGCCCACTTTCTCCACAACTAAAGCATCTGATTTGAGATCCGCTACTCACCCTTCTAATGTTGGGTTAGGTATTGCTTTGAACCTCTTTTCCTTTGTTAATCTTACCGGTTCCATTACGTTCCCTCTACTAACTTTATTGGTTGAAAATTCCCTTTTACTGTTAAAACTGCCTTGAGAAGACCTAATAGTCTTACCAAATAAAGGCTTCCTTGCACCATAGTGTAATACACGTTTTTCAGCTTGTAGGGCATATTGGCATGCATCCTCCAAGTTGAATATACGAACCACCCCTAGTTCATCTCTAATGCTTTGATCTAAACCAACAACATAACGAGACGTTAATTGCTCGTTAGTTTCATTTAATCCCACTCTAATAGATAAATTATTGAAATCAGAGGTGTAGTGTTCAACCGTTTTTTTGTTTTGCCTAAGCAAATGAAACTTTTTATATAGTTCCATGGCATAATCTGGTGGCAAAAACTGCTTTCGCAATTTCCTTTTCATATGTTCCCAACTGCTGATTTTTTTCTTCCCTTGACGTGCTTGCAGTTCTTCAACTCTTTTCCACCATTGAAGTGCTGCACTCTTCAATTTAAGCTTTACAAAAAGTACTTTCCTAGGTTCAGCCATTGGTTTCTACTCAAAGTAATTCTCAACAGTGGCTTCCTAGTCCAAATAATCTTCTGCATGTAACTCCCCATGGAAGTCATCTACTTGGATCTTTGCTCCTCCTCTCGTTAACTCAAGAGCATGCAATAGTCGAATCTTCCAATCTGCCTCGTACTGTAAAGTTTGCAGGTCCAGCCTTATGGAAAGGGTTCTCGAGCTCTCCTTCATCTGAAACATCTTCAAGACCACCTTTTGGCAGGTTAAACGGATTGTGGTCACCTTTCAGTATCTCCATTCGGGCTCCCACATCTATTTGTCGCTACAAAGCTTGTACAGCTTGCGACAAATCCTCCACCATACGCCTCAACTCGATCAATTCTGTTTGCTGTTCTTGATTCCCTTTTGCACGGCCCCTTGCACATCCTGCCATGGCTCTGATTACCAAATTGATGCAGGGTGGAGATGATAGGAATGGCTAAAACACAAAAGAATTGAAACTAGTCGAAAAAAATAATGCTGTAGAGATATTTAGGTTCTAGAACGAAACCTTTTAGATAGAATAATAAAATAATAATCGAATACATTGTAGCAACTCCCTAGATGCATATATATAGGCTAGAACTCCTACTCCTACTAGATTTAGTATTCCTAGTAAAATACTAATTAAGCTTAATCATAAAACTTTATCCAAACTAAAACTCTAATCCTAAACAATAATCTAATTAAACTAGGATATAGCCCTCTTGCTCTAAGTTCAGTTGGATTTTGGTCTATTATAAGCAACATCATAGTTTTGGAACTTGGCATACCAATGATTTATCTTTGTAGACACCCTATTTTGTCCAAGCTTTGTGTTATTTTTTCCTAATTTTAGGGGTTAGATGGAATTTTCTAGATTTGAATCTTTTTAGATGAGTTAGAGATGATAGAAAGTTTCAATTAAGGATTTGATTGGTTTCCATGAGCTTTGTTTAATGTAATAAGGCATCTAGGCTCAATTATCTTATTCAGGGAGTGGTCCAAGATTTGGAAAAGCTAAGATTAAAGTCTCAAAATTTTTAAAATGTTAAAAGTTGATTGGGATATGTCTCTTAAGGGGATTAGAGTGGTTATTAAGGTCATTTGGATAAAAAAATAGATTTTATTTTAGAAGTTTAAATTAAAAGTCAACAAAATGGTAAAAGTCAACCACAAGCAAAGTCAATCATAAAAAGTCAACCTTTTAGTCTGGAATTGGATTTTGAAATTGGAAAAGTTCTACAAGTTAGATTTCAAAATTGATTACACTAAAATGAAATTGAATATAGACTTTATGTTAGGAAAGTGCAATAGGGACAAAGTCATGAAATGACCTTAGGAATTTAGAATGGTAGGCTTTCTCAAAGGCTTAATTTAATAGGTCTAGAATAGAAAATTCAAAAGTATTGGAGAAAATCATTAGCACACATTTTTATTACAGGATACAACATTCAATCGCATTTTTACATAAACAGATCATGATCAATTGAATGACATAAAAAGTTGTACATAAATAAATGTAGCAGTAATGCTTTGGTTGAATTTCCCATGGATAAATATGTGAATAGATCATCCTCTCATTAAAGTTATTAATGTCATTTCCCCTAGGTTTGTTAAGAGGTTAGTGATTAAGCAAAAACACCCTAGGGTGGTTTAAAGTAAAATCACCTTCTTTAAGTCCTATAAATAAATGTAAATATCCATTTTTTTCATAACTTCTAAATAGTTATAAAATTTTAGAAAATCTAGAATACTCATTTTTCTCTCAAGCTCTCATTATTTTTAGGAAAAAATCAAGCCCTAGAGTAGGTATAATTTCTAAATCTTCCTTTTAATTTTAATTTAATTAGTATGATTGATGTTTGATTAACACTTTATCTTGATTACACGTGATTTAGCCAAGCTTATTCACGCTTTCATGATTTTAGCTACTCTTGATTCATGGTTTATTATTGCTTTGATATTGATTCAAGCTAGATTTAGATTAGATATGATGAAATTGAAAATGATTTGATGATTAATTAAAGAAATAGAATTGAAATCATAATTGGAGACTTTAACCTAGCATTCGAACAAGAGGAAGAACTACGATTAGGTTTGGCTAATTTAAATTCTTCAGATCCTAGGTTTGGTTTAGCTTACGTCGTGATGCCATGATAAAATTTTGATGAATCAAGTTAGGTTGAGCTTTGATAAGCTAAAATTTAGATTTAATTTATTGAAATTGAAAGCTTACATGTTTAATTATTAAGCTTGAATGGTTGAAAGCATGTTTTGACTGTTGATCATATTGATTGAATTGAATCCATGTTTGTTCTTATATGATTGATTATTAAATGATGAGAATTTAATGAGAAATTGATGATTAGATGAGCAAGATTATCTTTAGAAAGATATAATTATGGTAAATTATGTTTGGAATTAGGTTTGCTATTGGTTAGTTGCTAAAACTATAGTGATAAAATGCATGTTAGAGTGTTTAGATTGTGTAAAAGCTTTGTTTTCTCAAAAAATCCCTAAACACAAACCTTGGTTCACTTAATCAATGGGTGAGCCAAGGTTTAGTTGTGTTTAATAAGTTCTTTAATGGGCAACTTGGGGATATTAAATGAAATGGTTTAATTTAAAGCTATTTGGATAATGGTACAACTCAAGTCTAGGTCGATGAGTTTCCTTTCAGATTGATTTGCTTAAGCTGGTGTTGAAATAAGAAAAGGCAACCTTTGCCTTAGAAATCACCTTTTTAAGAGAGGAAATGACTCAACTAGAAATAGACATCTACTTTTGGTATAGAGAGATGAACTAGGTTGTTAAAAAATAGATCTTGAAAGTCAAAATAAGGACACGTGGCACTTCAGAGAGGAATAATTATCAGTGTATCAATAAGTCATCAGTTGATGGGAGGCAAAGCTTGCCAACCAGATTCAGGTATTTCAAGTAGAGGCGGATAACATGATCAATGTAACTAGATCTTTGAGACAAGATATCAAAGCCACTAGAAACCATGAATAGGAGTTGTCATATTTCTTAGAACATGTGATGAGACAATGTAATTTCATCAAAAACTTTTGGATGTAATCATGTGTAATCAAACTATTTTGTTGCTTTTTATAAGGTGCTATTGGTAAAGCTATTTTGCAATCCAATTGTCCCTCTTGCATTTGTATAAAGAATTTAATTCTTTTACTACTTTATTCATTTATTCATGTCAATAATCATTTACTATTATGATTCCACACTTATCATCATTTCATCAGACATATTTATAACATGCCATAAAAGTTTAGTCTAGCATCAATCCAAAGTGCAAGGTGCTTTGAAACATGGAATCTACTCGCCTTGTAAGATGATTGTTGTGGCTTATAATTATTGGCATTTAATGATTTCATGTAATCAAACATTATATTCTCTTAATATTATAAAGGTATTTCTTTATCCATAAAAAATTCATTGTATAATTGTTATAGATATCTTATATAGATAAAGCCTATGAACACATTAACCTTGCAAGGGAATTGTAAAACATTACAATTGTAAGATCTCTATGCATCAAAGTCATATTTCTAAAATCATTTTTGGTTATGTTTTGTTAAGATAGGGCATTGACAATATGAAAAGATTGGCATGTGTAAGCCTTTATGCATATGATGCATGCAACTAATCTTATAAGTTAAAGTACAAAGATACTTGGAGACATCAGATGGGTGCTTGTTATGGTAACAAGTTTACTAAACATGATTGACTATGGGACTTCCATTTGATATCTCACTCAAGTGTTTATGGAAGCAATCTCCTATGTTAGTAGTGTAAGTGATCCTTAAACTTATGACACAAAGTCATCTCATATGAGGAGTGTCCTACTTTAGTTCCATCATGAACAGGTCCATAATAAATGGATGCTTATGGTAGAGTGGTTTTAGGTATGAATCATATGGTTGGTGAATAAGTGTTCTAAAGAGGATTCATCACCCCAAATGATATAAAGGGACATATTTCACTTATACCTGGCGCTTACTAACTCAAAGTCCTTAACCTAGAGAATATTGATTATAAAGTTATAGAATGGGCTAAAATTAAACATTGAATCATTTTCTTGCTAATTTTGGGATATATAATGAAAGAATATTTATTACATTAAGCTACTGAACATTGAAAGGCTTATCAAAACCATATTGACACTCCTAGCATATTAGGTGGCCATGATGCATTGTTAGATGCCAATCTTGGTCTATAAATATAAAATATTTTTGACTGGGCTATTTATATTTATTGCCAATATGATAGGTGCCTAATGGGTCATACAAATAAGGTTGATTAGTTGAAATTAAATTGAGATAAGGCTTATATGTCTAAAACAAATAATGGTTACATAGGCCTAATTTAAATGACTTCACATAGGCTAAAGGCAAAATTGTAATTTCTTAAAAATTAAAATTTTAAACCTAGATCGTCATCCCTTATGCCATAAGGAAGGCTTAAAAAATTGACTAAGAGGGTTAAAAATGAAAGGATTGCATTCTTTCCAAAATCTCTAAAGGGTTGGCGTGATCTTGGTGACCGAAAGAGAATTTGTTTTCTTAATGTTTCTTTGACTATTTAATCAAGATCTTTTTAAGCAAAAAGAGGTTTATTGAAACATAAGCTGCTAGCATGGGTCCCAACAATAAAATCTCTTCTATATGGAAGGTTTTCTAGTTCAACTTTATTTGTAATTGTTAGAGGCTGGATGCTTGGACAACTTTTATTTACAACAATTAGGCCCAGTATATGTTGTTCTTCAATCATGGAATTGCTAAAAGACTTCTCAAGATTAAGATTTGTTTCTTAATCTCAATGACTAATCAAGATCTTGCAAGACAATCCTATTTAGGGAGTCTTAGATTAGTTTGTTTGATTTGTTTCCTTTACTATCATTATGGATTATTTTATAAATTTTTGTAATATGGTTAATTGTTACTCTGAGACTTCCTTATACAATACTCATAACAACTAAAGAGCTACGAAAAATAACCATTAAGCCAATATTGAACTACTAAAACTCATGTATAAGGACTTTCATTAACATACACGTCGAAAGAATGGGGAACTAAGTCTTAGATAGTAGAGCTAAGTAAATTATTTTCTGCCTTTCTAAAAGATGAAAGGTAAACAAGCATTGTTAACATGGGTAAAAGGCTGCCTAATCTCAAAACTGGTCTAAATGGTGGTATTGAAGTCACCAATGCTTATAAGGGGTACATGAACAATAGCCACCTTCAACCCTAAGCCCACCAACTCAGTCCTTTATCTACCTAAATCCAGCATTCGCACCTCATTTGGTTCATTGGTATTAGGGCGCAAGCTCTTCATCAATAAGACCTTTAGTCCTCAACCTTGATGAATAGACAAAGCTAGAAAAAACAAAGAGTCCAAAGTTTTCTAAAATCGTTGAGGACATGAGTAAGTATCAATTATGGAAAAGCACCTCAGGGCCATGGACGGTAGCAATAAAATTAGGATCATAGACGCTAAATCTTTAGGCCTAGTCTCCAATCTCATCATCCTACCTAAATTCAAGGTGCCAGGTTTTAAAAATATAATAGAACTATAGATCCCATTGTCCACTTTCACATATATAGTTAGAAATGTCGGAACTCGGGTCATGCTTAAAGAAATAAAATAGTAAACTTAAAAACAATTATTAAATTATGTAGTGAAAAAATTAAATAAACATACCAAATTCCTCAAATGATTGACTTGCACACCTTTAACGAATCTAAAAAAATTCAACACTAAAACAAAATCATACCTCAAATCAAGATTGTTAAGATCCCTAATTAAATTCAATCTACACTTGTTCTTACACACCAAATTCATTGTCACAAACAAAAGCCTTCCAATTTCTGACCTCCAATGGTTATCCATATGGGTGACTTAGGAAATCTTCACAAGGTCAAGATTGCATTTGGTTGAAAGCCATGCTAGAAGCGTAGGTTTCATAAACCTTCCTGTTAATTGAACATCCTTGCCACTCAGAGAGCTGATAATGACAAAAACATTTTTTTCTCAAAGTTATTCTGGCATGCAGCTAACCTAATGTATTTATAGAAAGAAAGTGATAATCTATCATCATAAAAGATAGCAAAACATATTATAAATAGTTAGGTTAAGTGCAAACATTTAATGTTTTGGTTTAATCACACTTGGACCCCTAAACTTAATTAAACTTTTCAATTAAGTCCCTAAGATCTTTTCAATTTAGTGCAATCCCATTTTAATTCCATAAAATCACCTTTTATGTGTGTGACTCATTAGGCCCGCATCATATTGGCAATAAATATAAATGACCTAATTAAGAACATTTATATTTATAGACCAACAGTGATATTTAGCAATGCATCATGGCTAGCCAACATGCCAGAAGTGTCAATATGGTTTTGACAAGCCCTTCAGTGTACGGTATCTCAGTGAAACTAATCTTTTCATCATATATCCTGGAAAAGAAAAAAGCACGGCATAGTGCCACTCTTAGCGCATTCCTTATGAGTCCTGTAGCCTTTACATGTTAAATTCATAATCAATATTCCTTTGGCCAAGGTCTTTAAGTTAACACAAGCTAAGCACATGTAAGATATGTTCCCTCAAATCACTTAGGGTGATGAATCCTCCCTGTACCACTCATTTGACTTCAGTATGCTCATTATCATACCCCAAACCACCTTATTTTGGTATCTGTCCAGTATTGACTTATTCATGATTATCTTTAAGAATGATAATTCACATATAAGGTGAGCTAGTGTCACAAGTCTAAGGCTTACTGACACTACTGACACATGAAAGTATTTTTCATAGACACTTGAGTGAAATACCAAACAAAACTCTTATAGTGGATCATGTTTAGCGATCTTATTACCATAAGAAGTACCCATATAATGTCCCCAAGCATCTTTATACTTTAACTTATGAGACTAATTGCATGCTTCATATGTAGGGAGGCTTATATATGCTAGTCTTTGATGCCCCATCTTAATACTACTATGACCAAGAATAGTTTTAGAAACACGACTTTGATGTATAAGGATTGACAATTGTAACTCTTTACAATTCCTTTGTAAAGTGAATGTGTTTAATAGGCTTTATCTTCATAAGCTATTAATAATAATTTATTATAACTTATGGATAAAGAAATACCTCATTAACATAAAAAATATATAATGTATTTTACATGAATTATCCAAAAGCTAGCATGTTACAAGCAATTTTGATTGTCTTACAGGGCTTACACTAAGAATCTCCTGATAGCATTAAAGCCGATCACCTATATGTCTAAGTCCTATACTCTTCATGTGGCGATCATGTTTTGTTAGGTCATCATTTAATGAAAGGATCAATTATCCTCTATAGGTACACTTTCTAAACATATATCATGTCTTTTGGTAAAGTCTCTATTTAAATGATATTGCTAGAGTAGATGTTTAGACTTATGATAAGACCTTGGTTCCTTAGTTTATGCTATGGCTCTATTACTGTCATAATAACAATGTTCAAAGCCACATCAAGTTCATCAAATGAACTTATACATCCAAACTTTCTCCAACATGGCCTCACATGTAGGGATGTATTCGATTTTAGTTATTGAGTCTATAGTGTTTTCATGTTTGGAACCTTTCCAACTAACTATAGCACTATTAAAGGTAAATACAAAACCACTTTGTGATTTGTTGTCAGCATATCATTTTAGAAGTTAGCAACAAAGTAACCCCTAACAAAAAGTTTAACCCCTCCATATGTGTCCTTCTATTTAATTTCTTAGGACACAACTCTTTCAAATAATGTACACTATATAGATAGGTATGCTTCCTCTCATAGAGTTTTTCATGCTAGCATCTTGCCTATATAGGTGGATTGGAATAATCCAAGCATTCATCTTGATCTATTTTTATAGATCTTAGTTCCCAAAATGAATACTACTTCTCCGAAATCCTTCATGGAGAACTGTTTAGATCACCAAACCTTAATGGTTTACAGAATATGTATGTCATTTCTTATAAGTACTATGTTATCAGCATATAGCACTAGCAAAAAGATGGCCTACCCATTTACGTTCTTATATACACAAAGATTAATAGGATTTTTCTTAAAACTAAATTCTTTAATTGCTTCATCAAATCTAATGATCTAACTTCGTGAAGCTTGCATCTGTCTATAAATGGACTTTTAAAGCCTACATACTTGATTTGGATTTAACTTGGATGTAAATCCATTAGGCTATGTCATATACACTTCTTCTTGCAAATCCCCATGAAAAAAATGTAGTTTTCACCTCCATTTGCCATATCTCATAATCATAACATGCAACAATAGCAAGCATAATTTAAATGGATTTTACCATGGCAGTTGGCGAAATGGTTTTTTCATAATTAATGCCTTTAACTTGATGTTTTGCCACTAGTTTGGCCTTATATTTTGCATGTTGCCATCCACATCAATTTTTCTCTAAAAGACACATTTCCACCATTTGGGTTTGATTCCTTTGAGTGGATTAACCAAAGTCTATACTTGGTTAACCACTATGGCATCTATTCTCAGATTTCATGGTAGCATGCCATTTTTGGTATCACTAGGTAAGTCATTCTTATCTGTGAAAAATCCATATCTCTAAAAAGCTTGCATGATCCTACTAGATCATCAAAGTTCTTATGTTTCTTAAGTTTTGGATGGAACATCTAATGCCTCATCCCTCAACTTTGGTTTTGTTGGAATGTCTATTTGTGGCTCTTAAACTTCTTCAAGATTAATTTTATTCCTACTAAACTCTTCTAGTAGAAACTCTTTCTCTAAAAAGATGGCATGCTTTGAAACAACTACCTTTTGATTGATTGGATTGTAAAAGTAATATCCATAAGTTTCTTTACGATACCTTACAAATTTACATTTATCTAACCTAGCTTCAAGCTTGCCAGACACTATTCGCTTCATATAAGTTGGACAAACCCAAATCTTGAGATGAGATAAAATTGGTGTTTTAGTACTGGACACCATAAACTCATTCCTCGTTAGGATACATGATATTGAAGATTTGGTTTGGCAAGAAATCCTATTCTTTTTATCATTTTCCTTTGAGTCAAAGTTCATTTATTGAATAAGACAAACTAGGATTCTTTTAATAATCTCTATCTTTTTCATGATTAGGCAATATAAACATGTTCTTCTCATTGTAGTAAATGGTATTGAAGCTTTTGTTTTGGCATGAAACACTTTTCATTCCACTATCTTCCATATAATCAAAGTTATGAGACAAATAGGACAAATTTGGATTCTTGTAATAATCTTCATTCTTTTAATGATTGGGCACTACAACCATGTCTTCCCTTTTGGGATAAACTATATTAATGCTTTGTTTGTCATGAAAAACTTTAGTTTTTACCATTTTCCATAGAATCAAAGTTCATCTGTCAAATGAGACAAACTTAGATTTTCATAATAATCTCCATTATTTTAGCAATTTGGACTATAAATATGTTCTACTCATTGGGATGGACAATATTAATTCTTTGATTTAGCATGAAATGCCTTTCTTTCCACCATTTTTCTTAGAATCAAAGTTCATCCATCAATTAAGACAAACTTGGATTCTCATAATATCTCCATTCTTCTGACAATTGGAAACCATAAAGGCATTTTGTTCATTGGGATACACGATATTGACTCTTTGGTTTAGCAAGAAAAGCTTTCCTTTTCACCATTTTCCTTAGAGTCAAAGTTTATCCATATGATGAGACAAAGTTGGATTCTCATAATAATCTCCATTCCTTTCGTGATTAGGCATAATAAACATGTTCTCCATTATGATACAAGATATTGATGCTTTGGTTTGGCATGAAATGCCTTTTTCTCCACCCTTAGAATCAAAGTTTATCTGCCAAATGAGACAAACTTGGAATTTCATAATAATCTCTATTTTTTTTTGTGATTGGGCACTATACATGTTCTCTTCATTAGGATGCATGATATTGATGCTTTGGTTTGGCTTGAAACACCTTTTTTTCCACCATTTTTCTTAGAATCATAGTTTATCTATCAAATAAGACAAACTTGGATTCTCATAATAATCTCTATTCATTTCATGATTAGGAACCATAAACATGTTTTCCTTATTAGGATACATGATATTGATGCTTTGGTTTGGCTAAAAAAACTTTTCTTTCCTCTATTTTGCTTAGAGTTAAATTTCTCTCATCCAATGAGAGAAACTTCGATTCTAGTAATAACCTTCATTATTTTTCATGATTGGCACCATAAACGTGTTCCCCTCATTGGGATACATGATATTGATGCTTTGATTTGGCCAAAAACACTTTTCTTTTCACTATTTTCCTTAGAATCAAATTTCATCTATCAAATGAGACAAACTTGGATTCTCATAATAATCTTCATTCTTTTCATGATTGGGCTCTATAAGCATGTTACTCTTATTGGATATATAACAATGCTTTTGTTTGGAATGAAATGCTTTTCTTTCCATAATTTCTCTTAGAATCAAAGTTCATCCGTCAAATGCAATAAACTTGGATTCTCTTAATAGTTTCAATTCTTTTCATGATTGGGAGCTATATACACATTCTACCCATTGGGATACATAATATTGAAGCTTTTGTTTGGTATGAAACATTTTTCTTTCCACCATTTTTCTTAGAATCAAAGTTTATCCATCAAACAAGATAAACTTAGATTCTTGTAAGAATATCTATTTATTTCATTATTGAGAACCATAAACACATTCTTATCTTTAGGACACATGATATTTATGCTTTGGTTTCCTAAGAAAACCTTTTGTGTCCATCATTTCCCTTATAGTCAAAGTTCATTCGTCCAATGAGATGAACTTGGATTCTTATAATAATCTCTTTTTTTTTTTGTAATTGGCACCATAAACACGTTCTCCTCATTAGGATACATGCAATTAATGCTTTGGTGTGGCAAGAAAAGCTATTGTCTCCACCATTTTCCTTAGAGTTAAAATTAGTCTGTCGAATAAGACTAACTTGGATTCTCATAATAATTTCCATTTGTTTCATGTTTAGACACCATAAACATATTCTCCTTATTGGGATACACGATATTAAAGCTTTGGTTTGGCATGAAACACTTTTCTTTCCACCATTTTCCTTAGAATCAAATCTATTAAATGAGACAAACTTTGACTTTCATAGTTATCTCTATTCTTTTCATAATTAGGCACTATAACCACATTTTCCTCATTGGTATAAATGATATTGATGTTTTGATTTGTCATGAAAAGTTTTACTTTTCATAATTTTCCAAAAAATCTAAGTTTGTTCGTCAAATGAGATAAACTTGGATTCTCATAATAATCTTCATTATTTTTGCAATTTGGCACTATAAACATGTTCTACTCATTGGGATACACAGTATTAATGCTTTGGATAGGCAAGAAACGCCTTTTTTTCCACTATTTTTTTTAGAAGTAAAGTTCATCTATTAAATGAGACAAACATGGATTCTCCTAACCATCTCTATTCTTTTGATGATTGCAAATGTGAACACATTTTTGTTAATAGGATACACAATATTGATGCTTTGGTTTGGCAAGAAAATCTTTTTCTTCTATCATTTTCCTTAGAGTCAAAGTTCATCCGTCTAATGAGATAAACTTCGATTTCATAATAATCTTATTTCTTTTCACGATTGGCACCATAAATATGTTCTCCTTATTGGGATACATGCTATTGGTGCTTTGGCTTAGCAAGAAAAGCTATTGTTTCCACTATTTTCCTTAGAGTGAAAGTTAGTCTATCAACAATTTCCATTTCTCTCATGATTGGGCACCATAAACATGTTCTCCTCATTGGGATACATGATATTGATGCTTTGGTTTGGCATGAAATGCTTTTTTCACCATTTTCCTTGTAATCAAATCCGTTAAATAAGACAAACTTTGGTTCTCATAGTAATCTTCATTCTTTTCATGATTAGGCACTATAACTACATTTTCCTCAGTGGGATAAACGATATTGATGCTTTAATTTGTGATGAAAAGCCTTACTTTCCACCATTTTCCATAAAATCAAAGTTTATCCATCAAATGAGACAAATATAGATTCTTGTAATATCATGATTGGGAATTATAAATACATTCTACTTATTAGGATACACGATATTGATGCTTTGGTTTAGCATAAAACACCTTTCTTACCACCATTTTTCTTAGAATCAAAGTGTGTCTGTCAAATGAGAGAAATTGGATTCTAGTAATAATCCCTATTCTTTTAGTGATTGGGCACCATAAACACATTCAACTCTTTGGGATACATGATATTGATGCTTTGGTTTGGCATACGACTTTTTTTTCACTATTTTCCATATAATTAAAGTTTATCTGACAAAAAGGACAAACGTGGATTCTAATAATAATCTCCATTCCTTTCCTGATTGGTCACTGTAACCATGTTCTCTTTATTAGGATGCATGATATTGACACTTTGTTTTGTCATTAAAAGCTTTTTTTTCCAACATTTTCTATAGAAATAATGCTCATCCATCAAATGAGACAAACCTAGATTGTAGTGATAAACTCCATTATTTTTGTGATTGGGTACAATAAACACGTTGTACCCATTAGGATACATGTTTCTCATGCTTTGGTATAGCATGAAATGCTCTTCTTTCCACCATTTTCCTTAGAATTAAAGCTCATTCATCCAATAACACAAACTTGGGTTCTCTAATAATCTCAATTCTTTTCATGATTGGGCACTATAACCATGTTCTCCTCATTGGGATATACGATACTAATGCTTTGGTTTGTCATGAAAATCTCTTCTTTTGACTATTTTCCATAGAGTTAATATTTATCCATCAAATGAGACAAACTTAGATTCTTATAATAATCTATATTATTTTTATGATTGGACACCATAAACACATTTTACTTATTGGGATACATGATGTTGGTGCTTTATTTTGGCAAGACAAGTTTTTCTTTCCACTATTTTACTTAGAGTGAATGTTCATCTATCTAATAAGAGAAACTTGGATTCTCGCAATAATCTCCATTCTTTCTGTGATTAGGTGCCATAAAATATTCTCTTCAATGGGATACACGATATTGATGCTTTAGTTTGGAAAAAATGCTTTTCTTTTCACCATTTTCCTTAGAATCAAAGTTTGTCCATCAAATAAGACAAACTTGTATTCCCATAATAATCCATTTCTTTTTGTGATTTGGCACCATAACCATGTTCTTCTTTTTAGGATACATGATATTGCTACCTTGGTTTGTCATGAAAAGTTTTTCTTTCCATTATTTTCCTTAGAATCAATGTTCATTTGTCAAATGAGACAAACTTGAATTTTTATAATAATCTCTATTCATTTTATGGTTGGGCACCATAAACAAGCTTTCCTCATTGGGATACACAATATTGATGCTTTGGTTTGGCAAGAAAACCTATTTTTTCCACCGTTTTCCTTAGAGTCAAAGTTATCTGTTAAATATGATAAACTTGGATTCTCATAGCAATCTTCATCCTTTTGGTGATTGGGCACCATAAACATATTCTATTCATTAGGATAAATAGTATCGAAACCTTGTTTTGGCATGAAACAGCTTTTTTTCCACTATTTCCCATTGAATTAAAGTTTATCTGATTAATGAGATGAACTTGGAGTCTCACAATAATCTTTGTTCTTTTAATGATTGGGCACTATAACTGATGGAGATCAACTTGCACAAACAACTATTTCTAACCATTTTTCTAATCTTTGTAAGGAATTGGAGGTCTAATGACTAGGGCAAAAGCTACATGAATGAAGAAAGCTTTGTAAGGATTAATCATGGAAATGCAAGCAAATAAGGCTGCTCAAGATGACTCAAATGTATTGCCAAGTTTTATCACTTTTCTCCACTGTATTGAGGCTCAAAAAGGTGAAGAATAAAGCTTGGAGCTCAATTAGCATGTCCAAGATGAATGAAGCCTAATTTGCATATATTCATGGCCCTAGAGTTTAGGATTTTAGATTTCTGATTTTTTTGAATAAGAATTTGACTTTTTAATTTTTAATTTATTTAGATAATTTGTAATCAAATTATGACAAGGAGTAGACTTTATCCTTATTGATTAGGATTGTGTTTAGGATTTTATGTTTGTTTAGATAAGTCTAAATCAGATTGGGAAAAAGAATAGACTTTTCCTTATTGATTAGGATTCTCCTTGTTTAGTTAGAACTCTACATATTTGAGGCCTATATAAAGCTATCTCATTCGTGTAATTCAGCTGATTTGAATAGAAAAAATATATCTTAGGAGTTTTTTCACTTTGTGAGAACTTCTTCTTTGTTCTTTAAACAAAAACTAAAATCCCTCTTATCAAGGTAACTTGTGGCAATCAAGATTCTTATAACTGTGGTTCAATTAGTAAGTTTGATTAGGGTCAAGTTCTTTTTGGTTGATTTTTAATACAATCCTAGGGGTTTAATTCCATCCAATCGGGTTTTAGGTTATGTTTTCATCTTAAGGTTCACATTAATAACCATGTTCTCCTCTTTAGCATAAATAATATTGATTCTTTAGTTTGTCATGAAAAGCTTTACTTTCAACCATTTTCCATGGAATCAAAGTTCATCCATCAAATGAGACAAACTTGTATTCGCATAATAATCTCCATTATACTCACAGTTGGTGTTTAAACACATATTCTGCTTATTCAGTTAAATGATTTTGATGCTTTGGTTCAGCAAGAAAAGGTTTTCTTTCCACCATTTTCATAGAATCAAAGTTCATCCATCAAATGAGACAAACTTGGATTCTCGCAATAATCTCTATTCTTTTCATGATTGAAAACCATAAACACATTCTCCTCATTGGGACACAATATTGATGCATTAGTTTGGAAAGAAAACCTTTTCTTTTTGCCATTTTCTTAGGAGCCAAAGTTTGTCATCCAATGGAACAAACCTAGATTCTCATAATAATCACTATTCTTTTCATGATTGGGTACCAAAAATACATTCTCTATTGGGATACATAATATTGGTGCTTTGATTTAGCGTGAAATGCTTTTTCTTCCAACATTTTCCTTAAAATCAAAGTTCATTTGTCAAATGAGAAAAACATGGATTCTCATAATAATCTCCATTCTTTTCATGATTGGGCATTATAACCATATTCTCTTCATTAGGATACACGAGTTCATGCTTAGGTTTGTCATGGCAAGCTTTTCTTTTCGACATTTTCCATAGAATCAATGTTCATCCGTTAAATGAGACAAACTTGGATTCCTATAATAATCTCTGTTACATTCGTGATTAGGTGCCACAAACATGTTCTATTCATTAGGATACATGATATTAATGCTTTGGTTTGTCATAAAAAGCTTTTTTTCTAGCATTTTCTGTAGAATTAATGTTCATCTATCAAATGAGACAAACTAGGATTTAGTGAAATTCTCCATTATTTTTGTGATTAGGTGCCATAACCATGTTTTACCCATTGGGATACACGATGCTTTGGTTTATCATGAAATGCTTTTTTTCCACCATTTTCCTTTGGACCAAAGCTTATGTGTCAAATAAGACAAAATTAGGTTCTCGTAATAATCTCAATTTTTTTTGTGATTAGGCGTTAACCATGCTTACCTCATTGGGATGATACTGACGCTTTGGGTTGTCATGAAAAGCTATTCTTTCCACTATTTTACATAGAGTTAATATTTGTTCGTCAAATAAGATAAACTTGGATTCTCATAATAATCTCCATTATTTTTGTGATTGGACACCATAAACATGTTCTACTTATTGGGATACATGCTGTTGATGCTTTGTTTTGGAAAGAAAAGCTTTTCTTCCCATAATTTTACTTAGAGTCAATGTCCATTTGTCTAATGAGGCAAACTTGGATTCTTGTAATAATCTCTATTCTTTTTGTGATTGGGTGCCATAAACACCTTCTCTTCAGTGGGATACATAATATTAATGCTTTGCTTCTGCAAGAAATGTTTTTTTCACCATTTTCCTTAGAATCAAAGTTCATCCATCCAATGAGACAAACTTGAATTCTCATAATAATCTCCATTCTCTTCATGATTTGGCACCATAACCACGTTCTCTTCCTTGGGATACATGATATTTCTACCTTGGTTTGTCATGAAAAGTTTTCTTTTGACTATTTTCCTTAGAATCAATGTTCATTCATCAAATGAGACAAACTTGGATTTTCGTAATAATCTTTGTTCATTTTATGGTTGGGCACCATAACAAGTTTTCCTCATTAGGATATATGATATTGATCCTTTGGTTTGGCAGGAAAACCTATTCTTTCCACCATTTTCCTTAGAGTCAAATGTCATCTGTCAAATAAGATAAACTTGGATTCTCGTAATAATCTCTATTCTTTTTGTGATTGAGTGCCATAAACAAGTTCTCCTTATTGGGATAAATGGTATTGAAGTTTTGTTTTGGCATAAAAAGCTTTTCTTTCCACTATTTTCCATTGAATCAAAGTTTATCTGATTAATGAGATAACTTGGATTTTCACAGTAATCTCCATTCTGGCACAATAACCATGTTCTCCTCTTTGGCATAAACAACATTAATGCTTTAGTTTGTTTCCATAGAATCAAAGTTCATCCGTCGAATAAGACAAATTTGAATTCTCATAATAATCTCCATTATACTCATAATTGGTGACATAAACACATTTTGCTCATTAGGTTACATGATTTTAATGCTTTGGTTTGGCAAGAAAAGGATTTTTTTCAACAATTTTTTATAGAATCAATGTTCATCTATCAAATAAGACAAACTTAGATTCTCTTAATAATCTCTATTCTTTCCAAGGTTGGGGACCATAAACATGTTCTCTTTACTGGGACACGACATTGACACCTTAGCTTGTGAAGAAAAGCTTTTCTTTCTACCGTTTTCCTAGGAGTTAAAGTTAGTACGTCTAATGAGATAAACTCAGATTCTTATAATAATCTCAGATTCTTATAATAATCTCTATCCTTTTCATGATTAGGCACCAAAAACACGTTGTCCACTAGGGTACACAATATTAATGCTTTAGTTTGGCATGAAATGCTTTTTTTTCCAACCATTTTCTTCAAAATCAAAGTTCTTTTGTTAACTGAGACAAATGTGGATTCTTGTAATAATCTTCATTCTATTCATGACTAGGAATTATAACCATATTCTTCTCATTTGGATACACAATATTTATGCTTTGGTTTGTCTTGGCAAGCTTTTCTTTTCAACATTTTCCATAGAATCAATGTTCGTCTGTCAAATGAGACAAACTTGGACTCCCATAGTAATCATTGTTACTTTTGTGATTAGGTACCATAAACACGTTATCCTCCCTAGGATACATGATACTGAAGGTTTGGTTTGGCATAAAATGTTTTTCTTTCCTCTATTTTCCTTAAAATCAAATTCATCAAATGAGACTAACTTGGATTCTCATAGTAATCTTTTTTCTTTTCATGATTAGGCACTATAATTATGTTCTCCTCATTCGGATAAACGATACTGATTTTTTGGTTTATCATGAAAAGCTTTACCTTTCACCATTTTTCGTGAAATTAATGTTTGTTCGTCAAATGAGACAAACATGGATTCTCATAAAAATCTCCATTATTTTTATGATTGTGCACGATAAACATATTCTACTCATTAGGATACATGATATTAATGCTTTTGTTTGGCATGAAACGCCTTTCTTTCCACTATTTTTATTACAATCAAAGTTCATTTGTCAAATGAGAGAAACTAGAATTCTTGTAATAATCTCTATTCTTTTGATGATTGTAAACTGTAAACACGTTCTTCGCATTGGGATACACAATATTAACACTTTGCTTTGGCAAGAAAAGCTTGTCTTTTTTCCATTTTCCTTAGAGTCAAAGTTCATCCATCCATTGAGACAATCATGGATTCTCATAATAATCTCCATTCTTTTCATGATTAGGCACCAGAAACACATTCATCTCTTTGGCGGACATGACGTTAGTGGCTTGGTTTAGCATGAAACTTTTTTCTTTTCACCATTTTCTTTAGTATCAAAGTTCGTCTGACAAATGGGAAAAACTTAGATTCCAGTAATAATCTCCTTTATTTTTGTCACTAGGCACCATAATCATGTTCTACGCATTGGGATACATGATATTGATGCTTCAGTTTGGCATGAAATGCTTTTCTTTCCATCATTTTTCTTAAAATCAAAGTTCATTTGTAAAATGAGACAAACTTGGATTCTCGTAATAATCTCCATTCTTTTCATGATTGAGAACTATAAACACATTCTACACATTTGGATTGATGATATTGAAGCTTAGGTTTAGCATGAAACGTTTTTCTTTCCATAATTTTTCTTATAATCAAGTTCATCCACTAAATGAGACAAACTTGGATTCTTATAATAATTTCCATTCTTTTCATGATTGGGAACCATGAACACATTCTCCTTATTAGGACACACGATATTTATGCTTTGATTTGGCATGAAAAGCTTTTCTATCCATTATTTTCCTTAGCATCAAAGTTCATCCATCCAATGATAAGAACTTGGATTCTCATAATAATCCCCATTATTTTCATCACATGCACCATAAACTCATTCTCCTCATTGGGATACATGATATGGATGCCTTGATTTAGTAAGAAATGCTTTGCTTTCCACTATTTTCCTTAGAATCAAAGTTCATCCATAAAATGAAACAAACTTGGATTCTCGTGATTAGGCATTATAACCATATTCCCTTTATTTGGGTACATGATATCGACGTTTTGGTTTGTCATGACAAGCTTTTCTTCCCACCATTTTCCATAGAATCAATGTTCATCCGTCAAATGAAACAAACTAGGATTCTCATAATAATCTCCTTTACTTTCATGTTTGGGCACCATAAACACCTTCTACTCATTGGGATACACGATATTAACACTTTGGTTTGGGAAGAAAACCTTTTCTTTCCACCATTTTCCCTATAGTTAAAGTTCATCTATCCAATAGGCAAACTTGGATTCTCACAATAATCTCCACTCTTTTCATGATTGAGCACCATAAACACGTTTTACTTATTGGGATGCACAATATTAATGCTTTAGTTTGTCATGAAAAGCTTTTTTTTTCCACTATTTTCCATAGAATTAATGTTTATCCATCAAATGAGACAAACTTGGGTTTTGGTAATAATCTCCATTACCTTCATGATTAGGCACCTTAAACACATTCTATTCATTGGGATACATGGTATTGATGCTTTGGCTTGGCATGAAACACTTTACTTTCCACCATTTTCCTTAGAATAAAAGTTCATCTGCTAAATGAGACAAACTTGGATTTTTTAAAATAATCTCTATTTTTTTCATGATTTGGCACTATAACCATGTTCTCCTCTTTAGGATACAAGACGTTGATTCTTTGATTTGTCATGAAAAGTTTTTCTATCCACCGATTCCCATAGAGTCAATGTTCATCCATTAAATGAGATAAACTTGGATTATCATAGTAATCTCCATTTTTTTGTGATTGGGGAGCATAAACACATTCTCTTCATTGGGATACATGATCTTGATGTTTTGATTTGATATGAAATGATTTTCTTTCCACCATGTTCCTTAGAATCAAAGTTTATTTTCCAAAAAGGGCAAACTTGGATTTTTGTAATAATCTCCATTTTTTTCATGATTGGGCACTATAACCACAATCTCCTCATTGGGTCACATGATATTGATGCTTTGGTTTGGCATGAAAAGCTTTTCTTCCCACCATTTTCTTTAAATTCAAAGTTTATTCGTCCAATGAGACAAAGTTGGATTCTAATAATTATCTCTATTCGCCTTAAGATTGGGCACAATAAACATGTTCTCCTTAATAGGATACACAATATTGATGCTTTGGTTGGGCACGGAATGCTTTTCTTTCAACCATTTTCCTTATAATCAAAGTTTGCCCATCAAATGAGATAAACTTGGATTCTCATAATAATCTTTATTCTTTTTGTGATTGGACATTATAACAACATTCTCCTTATTAGGAAAGACGATATTGATACTTTGGTTTATCATGAAACATTTTTCTTTCCACCATTTTCCATTGAATCAATCTTCATCGTCAAATAAGACAAAATTGAATTCTTATAATATTTTCCATTATTTCATGATTGGACACCATGAATATGTTTTACTCAATAGAATACATGATATTGATTCTTTGGCTTGGCAAGAAAATCTTTTCTTTCCTACGCTTTCCTTAAAGCCAATGTTCATTTGTCTAATGAGACAAACTTGGATTCTTGCAATAATCTCCATTGTTTTTGTGATTGGGGCCATGAACAATATTTCTTCAATAGGATACACGATATTGATGCTTTAGTTTAGAATGAAATGCTTTTTTATTGACCATTTTCCTTAGAATCAAACTTGTCCGTCAAGTGAGACAAACTTGGATTCTCATAATAATCTCTATTCTTTTTATGATTAGGCACTATAACCACGATCTCCTCATTGGGATACATAATATTGATGCTTTAGTTTGTCATGAAAAGCTTTTTTTCCCTTATTTTCCATAGAATCAATGTTCATTCATGAAATTAGGCAAATTTGGATCTTGTAATAATTTTCATCACTTTCATGGTTGGGCACCATAAACACATTTTACTCATTGGGATACATTAAAGCTTTGGTTTGGCATGAAAAACCTTTCGTTGCACCAATTTTTTTAGAATCAAAGTTAATCGATCAAATGAGACAAACTTAGATTCTTACAATAATCTCCATTCTTTTCATGATGGGAATCATAAGCATAGTCTCCTTATTAGGATACATGATACTAACACTTTGGTTTGGGAAGAAAACCTATTTTTGGCACCATCTTCCTTAGAGTCAAAGTTTGTTCATCTAATGAGACAAATTTGAATTCTCATTATAATCTTCTTTTTTTTCATGATTGGGCATTGTAACTACGTTTTACATATTAGGATCTATGATATTGATGCTTTGGTTTGGCATGAACCATTTTTTTCACCATTTTCCATAAAATCAAAGTTCATCTATCAAATGAGACAAACTTGGATTCTCATAATAATCTTCATTCTATTTGTGATTAGGCACTATAACCACATTCTTCTCACTAGGACACATAATATTGATGTCTTAGTTTGCCATGATAAGCTTTTCTTTCCAACATTTTCCATAAAAACAATGTCCATCCGTCAAATGATACAAAATAGATTCATGTAATAATCTTCATTCTTTTCGTGATTAGGCACTATAACCACGTTCTCCTCATTGTGATACATGATACTGTGCTTTGGTTTGTCATGATAAGCTTTTCTTTCCAACATTTTCCATAGAAATAATATTCATTTGTAAAATGGGACAAACTTTGATTCTTGTAATAATCTCTGTTACTTTCATGATTGGGCACTATAAACATATTCTACTTGTTGGGTTGCACGGTATTAATGCTTTGGTTTGGCATTAAACTCTTTTCTTTCCACCATATTTCTTAGGATCAAAGTTTGACCATCAAATACAATAAACTTTGATCCTCGTAATAATCTCCATTCTTTAATGATATGGCACTATGACCACATTTTTCATTTTTGGATACAAGATATTAATGCTTCGACTTGTAATGAAAAGCTTTTCTTCCACCATTTTCCATAGAATCAAAGTTCATTCGTCAAATGAGATAAGCATGGATTTTTCATAATAATCTTCATTGTTTTATGATTAGGCACCATATACACGTTCTCCTTATTGGGATACACATTATTGATGCTTTAGTTTGGCAAGAAAACCTATTTTTTCCACCATTTTCCTTAAGGTCAAAGGTCATCCATCCAATGAGACAAACCTGGATTCTCATAATAATCTCCATTCATTTATGATTAGGCACCATAAATATGTTTTTCTTATTGGGATACACGATCTTGATGCTTTGGTTTGGCATGAATCAATTTTCTTTTAATATTTTTCTTATAAATGAAGTTCATCTGTTGAAAGAGACGAACTTAAATTCTCATAATAATCTTTATTTTTTTCGTCATTGGGCACTATAACCATAATCTCCTTATCGGGATGCTCGATATTGTTGCTTTGGTTTGGCATGAAAAATTTTTCTTTCTACCATTTTCATTTAAGCCAAAGTTTATTTGTCCAATGACACAAACTTAAATTCTAATAATGATCTCCAATCTTTTCATGATTGGACATAGTAAATATATTATCTTAATTAGGATACATGAAGCTGATGCTTTGGTTTGGGATGAAACGCTTTTCCTTAAACCATTTTCCTTAGAATCAAGTTCATCCATCAATGAGACAAACTTGGATTCTCGTAATAATCTCCACTTTTTTTGTGGTTAGGTGCCATAAACATGTTTTATTCATTTGGATACATGATATTGAAGCTTTAGCTTGGCATGAAATGCTTTTTTTTCCACCATTTTTCTTCAAATCAAAGTTTATCTGTCAAATGAGACAAACTTGGCTTCTTATAACAATCTCCATTCTTTTCATGATTGAGAGCCAAAAACACATTCTACTCTTTGGGATACACAATATTGATGCTTTGGTTTGGCAAAAATAGCTTTTTTTCCAACATTTTTCTTGGAAATAAAGTACATTCATCTAATGAGACAAACTTAGATTCTCATAATAATCTCTATTTTTTTGGTGATTAACACCACAAACACGTTCTCCTCACTAGGATACTTGCTACTGATACTTTGGTTCAATAAGAAAAGCTATTCTTTCTATTATTTACCTTAGAGTCAAAATTTGTCTATCAAATGAGACCTGCTTGGATTCTCGTAAAAAATTCCATTCATTTAGTTATAAGGCACCATCAACACATTCACCTCAATGGGATACATGATATTAAAGCTTTGCTTTGGCATGAAACATTTTTCTCTCCACTATTTTTCTTAGAATAGAAGTTCATCTGTTAAATGAGACAAACATAGATTGTCATAGTAATCTCCATTCTTTTCATGATTAGGAACTATAACCACATTCTCCTCATTGGACTTCGGTTTGTCATGGAAAGCTTTAATTTCCACTATTTTCCAAAGAGTCAAAGTTCATCATTTAAATAAGATAAACTTAGATTCTTGTAATAATCTCCATTATTTCTGCAATTGGGCACCATAAACACTTTTTACTCATTGGGATACATAATATTGGTGCTTTGGTTTGGCTTGAAATGCCTTTCTTTTCATTAGTTTTCTTGGAATCAAAGTTCATCTGTCAAATGAGACAAACTTGGAATCTTGTAATAATCTCCATTCTTTTCATGATTGAGAACTGTAAACATGTTTTCCTCATAATAATCTATGTTCTTTTTCATGATTAGGCACTATAAGCACATTCGCCTCTTTAGGATACACAATATTTATGCTTTGTTTGGCATGAAACTTCTTTCTGCTCATATTTTCCTTAAAAACAAAGTTCATCTAACAAAGATGACAAACTTGGATTCTCATAATAATCTCCATTCATTCCAGAATTGATCATTATAACCATGTTCTCCTTATTGAGATACATGATATTGATGCTTTGGTTTGGCATGAAACTCTTTTTTTTCCACCATTTTCCTTGGAATCAAAGTTTATCTGAAAAAAGAGAAAAACCTAGATTCTAGTAATAATCTCCATTATTTTTGTGATTGGCACCATAAACATATTCTGACCATTGGGATACACAATATTCTTTCTTTGGTTTAGCCAAAAACGTTTTTCTTTATATTATTTTCCTTAGAATCAAAGTTCGTTCATCAAATGAGATAAACTTGGATTCTCATAATAATCTCCATTCTTTTGTGATTAGGCACAATAAATATATTCTCCTTATTAGGATGCACAATATTGATGCTTTGCTTTGGCATGAAACGCTTTTCTTTCCACCATTTTCCTTAGAGTCAAAATTCATCCATCAAATGAGACAAACTTGGATTCTCATGATAATCTCCCTTCTTTTCATGATTGGGCACCATAAACATGTTCCCCTCAATAGGATCATGACATTGATAATTTTGTTTACCATGAAACACTTTTCTTTCCACCATTTTCCTTATAATCAAAGGTCATCCATCAAATAAGGCAAACTTGGATGCTTTTAATAATCTCCATTCTTTTTATGGTTGGAAAGACAAACAGATTCTACTAATTGGCATACACGTGATTGATGCTTTAGTTTGGCATGAAATGCTTTTCTTCTTACCATTTTTCTTAATATCAAGGTTTATTCGTCGAATACAACAAACTTGGATCCCCATAATAATTTTCATTTTTTTGGTTGGGCACTATAACCACATTTTCCTTATTAGGATACATGATATTGATGCATTGGTTTGTCATGACAAGTTTTTCTTTCCAACATCTTCCATAGAATCAATGTTCATTTGTCAAACGAGACAAACTTGGATTCTCATAATAATCTCCATTACTTTCACGATTAGGCACCATAAACATGTACTACTTGTTGAATACTTACGATTGATGCTTTGGTTTGGCATGAAACGCTTTTCTTTCCACCATTTTTCTTAGGATCAAAGTTTATCTGTCAAAAGTGACAAACTTGGATCCTCATAATATTCTCCACTCTTTTCATGATTGGGAACTATAGACACATTCTACTCATTGGGATATATGCAATTGATGCATTCATTAGGCATGAAATGCTTTTCTTCCCACCTTTTTTCTTAGTATCAAGGTTCATCCGTTAAATGCAACAAACTTGGATCCTCGTATTAATTTTTGTTCTTTTTATGATTGGGGACTATAAACACATTCTACTCATTTAGATACATGTATATTGAAGTCTTTGATTTGGCATGAAATGCTTTTCTTTCCACCATTTTTCTTAGAATCAAAGTTTGTCCATCAAGTGGGATAAACATGTATTCTTGCAATAATCTCCATTCTTGGTATGATTGGAAACCATAAACATGTTCTCCTCTTTAGGATTCATGATATTGATGATTTGGTTTGGCAAGAAAAGCTTTTCTTTCCACCATTTTCCTTAGAGTTAAAGTTCGTTCGTCTAATGAGACAAGCTTGGATTCTCATAATAATCTCTATTTTTTTCATGATTAGCACCATAAAGATGTTTTCCTTATCGGGTACACACTATTGATGCTTTGGTTTGGCAAGAAAAACTATCTTTCTACTATTTTCCTTAAAATCAAAGTTAGTCTATCAAATAAGAAAAACTTGGATTATTGTAGTAATTTCCATTCATTTCATGGTAAGGCTCCATAAACACATTCTTCCCATTTAGATCCATGATATTGAAGCTTTGGTTTGGCATGAAATGCTTTTCTTACCACCATTTTCCTCAAAATCAAAGTTCATCTATTAAATAAGACAAACCTAGATTGTCATAGTAATCTCTATTCTTTTCACGAGTAGGCATTATAATCATGTTCACCTTTCTGGGATAAATGATATTGATGCTTTGATTAGTCATTAAATCGTTACTTTCCACCATTTTCCATAGAATCAATGTTCATTCATCAAATAAGACAAACTTGGAATCTCGTAATAATCTTCGTTATTTTTGTGACTAGGCAACATAAACAAATTCTACGTATTAGGATACATGACATTGATGCTTTAGTTTGGCATGAAATGCCTTTATTTCCACCATTTTTATTAGAATAAAGTTTATCTGTCAAGTGAGCAAACCTGGATTCTCATTATAATCTCTTTTTTTTTAATGGTTGCAAACTGTAAACATGTTTTCCTCATTAGCATACATGGTATTAACAATTTGGTTTGGCAAGAAAAGCTTTTCTTTCAACCATTTTCCTTAGAGTCAAAGTTTGTCCATCCCATGAGATCAACTAGGATTCTAACAATAATCTTTATTCTTTTACTAATTGGGCATGTAATCACATTCACCTCTTTGGGATACATGATATTGATGCTTTGGTTTGGCATGAAACTCCTTTCTTTTCACCATTTTCCTTAGAATCAAAGTTCATTCGACAAACGAGACAAACTTGGATTCTCACAATAATCTTCATTCTTTTCATGATTGGCCACTATAATCATGGTTTCCTCATTACAATACACGATATTGATGCTTTTGTTTGTCATGAAAAGCTTTTCTTTCTACCATTTTCCATATAACAATGTTTGTCCGTCAAATGAGATAAACTTGGATTCTAGTAATAATCTCCATCATTTTGTGATTGGACCCCATAAACACATTTTATCCATTGGGATACACGATTTTCCATAAAATATTTTTTTCCACCATTTTGCTTAGGGTTAAACTTTGTTCATCTAATAAGATGAACTTGGATTCTGATAATAATCTTTATTCCTTTCATGATTCGCACCATAAATATATTCTCCTCATTATGATACATGATATTGATTCTTTGATTTAGCATGACAAGCTTATTTGGACACATAATATTAATGCTTTGATTTGTCACCATTTTCCAAAGAATCAATGTTCATCCATCAACTAAGACAAGCTTGGATTCTCATAATAATCTCCCTTACTTTTGTGGTTGGGCACCATAAATATGTTCTACTCATTAGGATACACGATATTGATGCTTTGGTTTGTTAAGAAAAGCTTTTTCTTTCCACCATTTTTCTTAAAGTCAAACCTCATCCTCCCAATAAGGCAAACTTTAATTTCACAATAATCTCCACTCTTTTTGTGGTTAGGCACCATAAACACATTCTATTCATTGGGATACATAATATTGATGCTTTAGTTTGACATGAAATGCCTTACTTTCCACCATTTTTCATAGAGTCAATGTTTATCCATCAAATTAGACAAACTGGATTCTTATATTAATCTCTATTATTTTCATGATTGGGACCATAAACACGTTTACCTTATTGGATTACATGATTTTGTGCATTGGTTGGGCATGAAACGCTTTTCTTTCTACCATTTTCCTTAGAATCAAAGTTCATCCATCGAAATAGACAAACTTAAATTCTCATAATAATCTCCATTTTTTTCATGATTCTCATTGTGATACACGATATTGTTGCTTCATGTTAGACCTTTAGTGGTGAATAAAATCAAGAGGGAGTGAATTGATTTCTTAAAATTTTAGTAAATTAAAAACTTTCATAAATAAAACTGAGAAATCTAAACAATAAACTTTAGAGTGCAAGTTAGTGAATAGAAATAAACAATTAAAGACAAGGGAAAAAGAAGCAAACTTAAAGATTTAGAAAGGTTCAGCCTTAATTGCCTACATCCTCTACCTCAATCTCATTTGCCTTGGAGTTCCATAATTCACTAACTTGAATTATTTACCTTTTAAGGACAAGGTATAACCTTTACACTCTCTATCTTTCAAGGCAAGATAGAAACCTCTACCCCCCATCTTTTATGGCTAAGACAAAACCCTCCCTCACTATTTTTGAAGGCTAAGTAGAAACCTTCACTACTTTTGAATGGCTAAGTAGGAATCTCCCCTTTTTGCAAGGATTTAAGTGTAAACAAATGAAACCTCTAATGGTTAGGTGTTTACAAGAATTTTGGCTCAAGGGAAATATGTATCTAAAGATACAAAATGAAGAATACAAAAATAGAAAGAATTAATCCTATACAAAGATGAACTACTCAGTGAAAATGATGGGAAAGATGAAAGATTTGACTTTAAGTAGAATTCTCTTGGTTCTTCTTGTTGTTGAAAGCATTGGAGTGGCTTATTTATAGCCTTGATCATTATTCTATCCGTTGGGAACATTTGGTGAAGGAATATAGCCGTTGGAGACTTCTAAATGTCATTTCCCATTGTTCCCCTTGCCTCTGTATCAATATAATTAAATGGGTATTGATACATTGTGTTTAACGGTCCAAAATATGACGTTAAATAGTCCTGCATCAATACAGAAGGATCTGTCTTGATACATGAATAGTACATGAACAGTGATTTATGCATTTTAAGGTTATTTAGCTATTGCCAAGCATTGTATCAATATATACACATAGTGCATTGATACATTCACTTGAAAATAAATTTTAAAAGGTTTTTCATGACTTTATAATATGTAAAACTTATCTAAAAAATGTTTTATGTAAAAATATGTATTAAGAACACATTTTTGAGTGCTTGAAAGAGGCTAAACACTTTCTAGTATATTTCAAAGTGTTTACAAAATATTTCATGGAAAAATACTAATCTTAAAAATAATTAAACACAAGCTAATAAGCTTAAGTTTTAGTTATATCAAAACTAGGATTAATTCAAAGCTAATATAGCTAACACTTCAATTTGGCATGAAAAGCTTTTCTTTCCACCATTTTCCTTAAAGTTAAAGTTCATTCATCGAATGAGACAAAATTGGATTCTCCATTATTTTCATGATTAGGCATGATAAACATATTGTCCTCGTTAAGACACATAATATTGATGCTTTGCTTTAGCATGAAACACTTTTCTTTCCAACATTTTCCTCTTAATCAAAGTTTATCCATCAAATGAAACAAACTTGGAGTCTCATAATAATCTCCATTCTTTTCATGATTAGGCACTATAACTATGTTCTCCTTATTAGAATACATGATATTGACGCTTTGGTTTGTCATGACAAGCTTTTTCTTTCCACCATTTTCCATAGAATCGATGTTCATTCATCAAATGAGACAAACTTGGACTCTCATAATAATCTCTATTTTTTTCATGATTGGACATCATAAACACGTTCTACTTATTAGGAATACACGATAGTTATGTTTTGGCTTAACAAGAAAAGCATTTCTTTCCATCATTTTCCTTAGAGTCAAAGTTTATCTGTATAATGAGACAAACTTGGATTCTTGCAATAATCTCCACTCTATTCATGATTGGGCACTATAACCATGTTCTCCTTATTGGGATACATGATATTGGTGCTTTGGTTTGTCATGAAAAGCTTTTATTTCCACCATTTTCCATTGAACCAATATTTATTCGTCAAATGAGACAAACTTGAATTCTCTAATAGTCTCCATCATTTTCATGATTCGACACCATAAACATGTTCTACTCAATCGGATACATGATATTGATGCTTTGGCTTGGCAAGAAAACCTTTTCTTTTCACAATTTTCCTTAGAGTCAAAGTTTATCCATCTAATGAGACAAACTTGGATTCTCGTAATAATCTCTATTGTTTTCACGATTATGCCATAACACATTCTCTTCAACAATATAAACGTTATTGATGTTTGCTTTTGGCATGAAATGCTTTTCTTTCCACTATTTTCCTAAGAATCAAAGTTTGTCTATCAAATAAGACAAACTTGGATTCTCGTAATAATCTCTGTTTTTTTCACGATTAGGTAATATAACCACATTTTCCTCATTGGGATCCATGATATTGATGCTTTGGAAATCATGAAAAGCTTTTCTTTCCACCATTTTCCATAGAATCAATGTTCATCCATCAAATAGACAAACTAGGATTCTCGTAATTAGGACGCATGAGATTGACGCTTTGGTTTGGCAAAAAAAGATTTTTTCCCCTATTTTCCTTAAAGTCAAAGTTCCTCCGTCCAATGAGACTAACCTAGATTCTCTCAATAATCTCTACTCTTTCAATGGCTAGTCACCATAATATTCGTTAGGATACACGATATTGATGCTTTGGTTTGCAATTAAACATTTTTATTTCTACCATTTTCCTTACAACCAAACTTCATCCGTTAAATCAAACAAACTTGGATTCTTAAAATTACCTCTGTTCATTTTATGATTTGGCACTATAACCATATTTTCCTCTTTGAGATACAAAATGTTGCTACTTTGGCTTGTCATGAAAAGTTTTTCTTTCCATTATTTTGGATACAATCAATGTTTGTCCATCAAATGAGACAAACTTGGATTCTTATAGCAATCTCCATAATTTCATGATTAAGCAACTTAAAAAAGTTCTCCTGTTTGGGATAAATAATTTACTGCTTTTATTTGGCATGAAACACTTTTCCCACCATTTTTCATAGGACAAAGTTTATCCATCAATTGAGACAAACTTGGATTCTAATAATAATCTCTATTACTTTCATATTGGGCAATGTAAACATGTTCTACTCATTGGGACACATGACATTGAATGCTTTGGTTTGGCAAGAAAAGCTTCTCTTTCCACCATTTCCCTTAGAGTCAAAGTTCATTCGTCTAATGAGGTAAACTTTGATTCTCATAATAATCTCTACTCTTTCCAGGGTTAGGCAAAATAAACACATTCTATTGATAAAGATACACAATATTAATGCTTTGGTTTGGCATGAAGAGCTTTTTCTACCATTTTCCTTAAAATAAAAGTTCATACATCAAACGAGACAAACTTAGATTCTCATAACAATCTCTATTCTTCTCATGATTAGGTTCTATAACCATGTTCTCCTCATTGGGATACATGATATTGATGCTTTGGTTTGCCATGAAAAGCTTTTTTTTCCACCATTTTGCATAGAATCAATGTTCATCCATCAAATGAGACAAACCTGGATTCTTATAATAATCTCTATTGCTTTCATGATTGGGCACCTAAAACATGTTCTACTTATTGAGAGACATGATATTGGTGCTTTGGTTAGCAAACTAAGTTTTTATTTTCCCTTTGTTCCTTAGAGTCAAAGTTTATCTGTTTAATAAGACAAACCTAGATTCTCACAACAATCTCCACTCGTTTCATGGTTAGGCACCATAAAAATGTTCTATTTGTTGGGATACACGATATTGATGCATTAGTTTGGCATGAAACGCTTTTTTTTCCACTAATTTCCTTACAACCAAATTTTATCCATTAAAGGAGACAAACTTGGATTCTCGAAATAATCTCTATTTTTTTTATGATTTGGCACTATAACCATGTTTTATTCTTTGGGATACACGATATTGATTTTTTGGTTTATCATGAAATGTTTTTCTCTCTACCCTTTTATGTAAGATTAATGTTCGTCCATCAAATGAGAGAAATTTGGATTTTCATAGTTATCTTTATTATCTTCATGATTGGGTAATGTAAACACGTTCTCCTCATTAGGATATGCCATCTTAATGCTCAGGTGTGGCATGAAACTCTTTTCTTTCCATTTTTCGTAAAATCAAAGTTTGTCCATCAAATGAGACAAACTTGGATTCTCATAGTAATCTTCATTACATTCATGGTTGGGCACTGTAAACATATTTTAGCATTGGGATATGTGATATTGATTCTTTAGTTTCGCAAGAAAAACTTTTTTTTTCACCATTTTCCTTAGAGTCAAAGTTCATCTGTCTAATGAGGCAAACTTTGATTCTCTCAATAATCCCTACTCTTTTTGTGGTTGGGCACCCTAAGCACTGTCTATTCATTGGGATATATGATATTGATTTTTTGGTTTGGCATGAAATGCTTTTCTTTCCACCATTTTGTTTTGAATAAAGTTCATCCACAAATGAAACAAACTTGGATTCTCAAGAAAATCTCCAATCTTTTTGTGATTTGGCACTATAACCATGTTCTCCTCTTTGAGACACATGATATTGATGCTTTAGCTTGTCATGAAGTGTTTTCTTTTCCATAAAGTCAATGTTCATCCATCAAATGACACCAACTTGCATTCTCGTACTAATCACCATTATTTTCTTAACTAGGAAATAAAAACATGTTCCCCTCATTGAGATACATGATCTTGATGCTCTGTTTAGCATGAAATGCATTTTTTTCCACCATTTTCCTTAGAATCAAAGTTCATATGTCAAATGAGACAAACATGGATTCTCATAATAATCTCCGTTCTTTTCATGATATAACCACAATCTCCTCACTAGGACATAATATTGTTGTTTTGGTTTGACATGAAAAATTTTTTTTTCCACTATTTTCCTTAAAGTCAAAGTTCATTCATCAAATAAGACAAAGTTGGATTCTAAAAATAATCTCCATTCTTTTCATAATTAGGCACGATTAACAAATTTTCCTCATTTGGGTACACGATATTGATGCTTTAGGTTGGTATGAAACATTTTTTTTCCACTATTTTCCTTAGAATCAAAGTTCATGCGTTAATTAAGACAAACTTGGCTTCTCATAATAAACTCCATTCTCTTTATGATTGGTCACTATAGTAATGTTCTCCTTATTGGAATGCATGATATTGAGGCTTTGCTTGTCATGAAAATTTTTTCTCTCCACCATTTTCCATAGAATTAATGTTCATCCACCAAATGAGACCAACTTGGATTCCCATAATAATCTTCATTACATTCATTATTGTGCACCATAAACACAATCTACTTATTGGGATACAGGACATTCATGCTTTAGTTTGGTAAGAAAATCTTTTCTTTCCTCTATTTTTGTTAGATTTAAAGTTCATCCATTTAATGAGACAAACTTGGATTCTTGCAATAATCTCCATTTTTTACATGGTTGGGCACCATAAAAATGTTATATTCATCGGGATACATGATATTGATGCTTTGGTTTGGCATGAAACGCTTTTTTTTCACCATTTTCCTTAAAACTAAAGTTCATTTGTGAAATAAGATAAACTTGGATTCTCATAATAATCTCTATTCTTTTCATGATCGAGCACCATAACCGTCTTCTCTTTATTGGGATACTCTATATTGATGCTTTGGTTTGCCATGAAAAGTTAATAACACAAACTTGGATTCTTGTAAAATCCCTATTACTATCATGATTGGGCACCTTAAATGCATTAGGATGCACGATATTGATACTTCAATTAAGTAGGAAAAACATTTTCCCTCATTTTCCTTAGAGTCAAAATTTATTCCTCTAGTAAGACAAACTTGGATTCTCACAATAATCTCCACTCTTTTCATGGTTGGGTGCCATAAACATGTTCTATTCATTGGAATACATGATACTAATGCTTTGGTTTGGCAAGAAATGCTTTTCTTTTCACCTTTTCCTTAGAACTAGAATTCATATGTTAAATAAGACATGTTGGATTCTTGAAATAATCTCCATTATTTTTGTGATTTGGCACTATAACCACATATTCCACTTTAGGATACACTATATTGATGTTTCGGATTATCATGAAAAGTTTTTCCTTCCACCATTTCACATAGAATCAATTCTCATCCATTAAATAAGACAAACTTGGGTTCTTATAGTAATCTCCATTATTTTCATGATTAGGCAGCATCAACACATTTTCCTCATTAGGATACATGATCTTGATACTTTTGTTTGGCATGAAACACTTCTATTTCCACCATTTTCCATGGAATCAAAGTTCATCCGTTAAATAAGACAAACATGGATTCTCATAATAATCTTAATTATTCTTTGTGTTTAGGCACCGTAAACATGTTCTACTCATTAGGATACATGAGATTGGTATTTTGCCTTGGCAAGAAAAGCTTTTCCTTCCCTCATTTTCCTTAGAGCCAGAGTTCATCCGTCTAATAAGGCAAACTTCGATTCTCACAATAATCTCCATTATTTTTGTGGTTGGGTGCCATAAACATGTTTTATTCATACGGTACATGATATTTATGCTTTGGTTTGACATGAAACACTTTTCTTTTCACTATTTTCCTTAGAATCTAAATTCATCCATTAAATGAGTCAAACTTGCAGTCCTAAAATAATCTCTATTCCTTTTATGATTTGGTACTATAACCACATTCTCCTCTTTGGGATACATGACATTGATGCTTTTCTTTTTCATGAAAATTTATTTCCCACCATTTTGCATAGAATTAATGTTCATCCATCAAATAAGACAATCTTGGATTTTTATGGTAATCTCCAGTATTTTTAGGATTGGGTAGTGTAAAAGCTTTCTCCTCTTTGGAAAACATGATCTTTATGCTTTGGTCTATCATGGAAGACTTTTCTTTCCACTATTTTCCTTAGAATTAAAGTTCATCCATTAAATAAGATAAAATAATCTCCATTCCTTTCATGATAAGGCACTACAAACATGTTCTACTTAATAGGATACGTGATATTGATCCTTTGGTTTGGCAAGAAAAGATTTTCTTTCCACCATTTTTCTTACAGTCAAAGTGATCTGTCTAACAAGATAAACTTGGATTCTATCAATAATCTCTATCATTTTCATGATTGGGGCCATGGACATGTTGTCTTTAATAGGATACATGATATAAATGCTTTGGTTTGGCATGAAACACTTTTCTTCCAACATTTTCCATGGAATCCAAGTTCATTCATTAAATAAGACAAACTTGGATTTTCATAATAATCACCATTATTTTCATGGTTAGGCACCATAACCACGTTCTCCTCATTGGGATACATGATATTGATGCTTTGGTTTGCCATGAAAAACTTTTTTTCCACCTTTTTCTATAGAATCAATGTTCATCTGTTAAATGAGACAAACTTGGATTCTCATTATGATCTCAACTACATTCGTGATTCGGCATCATAAACACATCTACTCATTAGGATATATGATATTGATGCTTTAGTTTGGCAAAGAGGCTTTTCTTTTCCCCATTTTTCTTAGAGTCAAAGTTCATCCATCCAATGCGACAAACTTGGATTCTCGTAATGATCTTCATTCTTTCCATAGTTAGGCACTGTAACATGTACTATTTATTAGGATGCATGATATTGATGCTTTGATTTGGCATGAAACACTTTTCTCTCCACCATTTTCCTTGGAACCATAGTTCATCTGTTATATGAGAGAAACCTAGATTCTTAAAGTAATCTCCATCCCTTTGTGATTTGACACTATAACCACATTCCCCTCTTTGGGATACATGATATTAATACTTTGGTTTCTCATGAAAAGTTTTTCTTTTTACCATTTTGCATAAAATGAATGTTCATTCATCAAATGAGGCAAACTTGGATTCTTATAGCAATCTCCATTATCTTAATGATTGGGTAGCGTAAACACATTCTCCGTAATGGGATATTTTATCTTAATGCTTTAGTTTGGCAAGGAAAGCTTTTCTTTCCATAGTTTTCTTTGGAGTTAAAGTTCAACTGTCCAATGAGACAAACTTCGATTCTCACAATAATCTTTATTTGTTACGTGATTAGGGCCCTGAACACGTTATCTTCAACAAGATATATTGATGCTTTGGTTCGGCATGAAACAGCTTTCCTTCCATCATTTTTGTTAAAATTAAATTCAGTCCATTAAATTAGACAAACATGATTCTTTCTATGATTAGGCACTATAACCACGTTCTCCTTATTGGGATACATGATATCGATGCTTTCCTTTATCGTGAAAAGCTTTTCTTTCTAGTATTTTCCATAAAATCAATGTTTGTCTATTAAATGAGCCAAACTTGGATTCTCGTAATAATCTTCCTTACTATCGTGATTAGGTACCATAAACATGTTCTACTTATTGGGCTACATGATATTGATGCTTTGGCTTGGCAAGAAAAGCTTTTCTTTTCCCTATTTTCTTTAGAGTCAAAGTTCGTCCATCCAATAAGACAACTTGGATTCTGATAATAATCTCTACTCTTTTCATGGTTGGGTGCCATAAACATGTTCTATTCATTAGGATACATGATATTGATGCTTTGGTTTGGCATGGAATGTTTTTTTCCCTTTATTTTCCTTAGAACCAAAGTTTACTTGTTAAATGAGACAAACTTGGATTCTAAATATAATCTCCATTCTTTTTGTGATTTCGCATTATAACCATGTTCCCTTTTTTTGGATACACGATATTGATTCTTTGGTTTGTCATGAGAAGTTTTTCTCTTCATCATTATGCATAGAATAAATGTTTATCCATCAAATAAGACAAACATGCATTATTATAATAATCTCCATTACTTTCATGATTGGCAGTGTAAACATGTTCTCCTTATTAGGATACACAATCTTGATGTTTCGTTTGGCATGAATCACTTTTCTTTCCACCATTTTCCATAGAATTAATGTTTGTCCGTCAAATGAGATAAACTTTGATTCTTGTAATAATCTTTATTAGTTTCATGGTTGGGCATTGTAAATATGTTATGCTCACTAGGATACACGATATTGATGCTTTTGTTTGGCAAGAAAAGCTTTTCTTTCTTTATTTTTTTTAAAGTCAAGTTCATCTATCTAATGAAGCAAACTTTGATTCTTGCAATAATCACCACATTTTTTATAGTTGGGCAGCTTAAACACTTTCTATTCATTGGGATATATGATATCGATGCTTTGGTTTGGCATGAAACATTTTTCTTTCCACCATTTCCCTTAGAATGAAAGTTTATCCATCTAGTGAGATAAACATGGATTCTTTAAATAATATACATTATTTTAGTTATTTGACACTACAACCTCTTTCTTCTCTTTGTGATACAGGATATTGATGCTTTGGCTAGTTGTGAAAAGTTTTTTTTTCACCATTTTACATAGATTCAATGTTCATCCATCAAATGAAATAAACTTGGATTATTGTATTATTCTCCATTACTTTCAAAATTAGGGAGCATAAACACATTCTCTTTATCGAGATACACAATTGTGATGCTTTTGTTTGGCATGAAATGCTTTTCCTTACATCATTTTCCTTAGAATCAAAGTTCATCTATCAAATGAGATGAAATTTGATTCTCCTAATAATCTCCATTATTTTCATGATACAACCATAATTTAGTCATTAGGAAACATGATATTATTGCTTTGATTTGGTATGAAAGCATTTTCTTTAAAGTCAAAGTTTGTTTGTCTAATAAGATAAACTTGGATTCTAATAATTCTCCATTCTTTTCATGATTAGGCATGATAAGCATATTCTCTTCATTAGGACATATGATATTGATGCTTTGGTTTGGCATGGAATGCTTTTCTTTCTACAATTTTCCTTAGAATCAAATTTTATTCGTCAGATGAGAGAAAATTGGATTCTTGTAAAAATCCCCATTCTTTTCATGATTGGGCACTATAATCACATTTTCTTTATTAGAATACACGATATTGATGTTTTGGTTTGTCATGAAAAGCTCTTTTTCTCCTATTTTCCTTAGAATCAAAGTTCATCTATCTAATGAGACAGACATTGATTCTCGTAGCAATCTCCATTCTTTTCGTGGTTGGACACCATAAACATGATCTACTCATTAGGATACATGAAATTGATACTTTGGTTTGGCGTGAAACTTTTTTATTTTCACTATTTTCCATAGAAGCAAAGTTCATCTAATAAATAATACAAACTTGGATTCTTAAAATAATCTCTATTCCTTTTATAGTTTGGCACTGTAACCATGTTCCCTTTTTTGGGATACAAGAAATCGATGCTTTGGTTTGGCATGAAACACTTTTGTTTGTAGCATTTTTATTAGAATCTAAGTTCATCAGTCAGATTAGATAAACTATGATTCTCATAGTGATCTAGATTTTTTTAGTGATTGGGAACTATAACCACATTCTCCTTATTGGGATGCATGATACTGATGCTTTGGTTTGGCATAGAATGCTTTTTTTCCACCATTTTCCATAGAATCAGTGTTCGTCTATCAAAGAAGACAAATTTGGATTCTCGTTAGAATCTCCATTACTTTTATGATTGGGCACCACAAACAAGTTTTACTCATTGGGATATATGATATTGATGCTTTGGTTTAGCAAGAAAAGCTTTTCTTTCCTCCATTTCCCTTAAAGTCAAAATTCGTCTATCCAATGAGATAAACATCGATTTTCACAACAATCTCTACTCTTTTCATGGTTGGGTGCTTTTATAAACATGTTCCATTCATTGGGATACACGATATTAATGCTATGGCTTGGCATGAAAAGCATTTTTTTCTACCATTTTCATTAGAACCAAAGTTCATCCATTACATGAGACAAACTTAGATTCTCTTAATAATCTATATTCTTTTCATGATTAGGCACTATAACCATGTTCTCCTCATCGGGATACATGATATTGGTACTTTAGTTTGTCATCAAAAGTTTTTTTTCCCACCATGTTCCATAGAATCAATGTTCATCCATCAAATGAGACAAACTTCAGTTCTAGTAATAATCTCCAATACTTTCATATTGGGCACCTTAAAAATGTTTTACTCATTAGGATACACGATATTGATGCTTTGGTTTGGCATGAAACACTTTTTTTCCGTTATTTTCCTTAGAATCAAAGTTCATTTGTCATATGTGACAAACTTGGATTCTTAAAATAATTTCTATTTTTTTCATGATTTAACAGTATAATCATGTCCTCCTTTTCAGGATACCTAATAATGATGTTTTACTTTTCAATGAAAAGTTTTTCTTTCCACTATTTTACATAGAGTCAATGTTCATCCATCAAATGAGATGGATTCTCATAGCAATCTCCATTATTTTCATAATTGGTAAGCATAAACATGTTTTCCTCTTTAGGATACTTGATACTGATGCTTTGGTTTGGCATGAAATGCTTTTCTTCCCACCAGTTTCCACTGAATCAAAGTTCATCTATCAAATAAGACAAACTTGGATTCTCGTAATAATCTCCATTTTTTTTGTGATTGGGAACTATAAGCACGTTCTCCTTCCAAGGATGCATGAAATTGATGCTTTGGTTTGTCATCAAAAGCTATTTTTTTCCACTATTTTTGATTAAATCAATGTTTATTCATCAAATGAGACAAACTAGGATTCTCATAATAATCTCCATTATTTTCATGGTTCGGTAATATAATCACGTTCTACTCAATTGGATATGTGACATTGATACTTGGTTTGGCAAGGAAAGTCCTTAGAGTCAAACTTCATCTGTTTAATGAGACAAACTTAGATTCTCGTAATAATCTCAATTGTTTTCATGATTGGGTCCATGAACATGTTTTCTTCAATAGGAAACACAATATTGATGCTTCATCTTAGTATGACATGTTTTTCTTTCCACTATTTTCCTTTGAATCTAACTTCATCTGTTAAATGAGACAAACTTGGATTATCCTTACAATCTCCACTGTTTTGTGAATAGACACTATAACTATGTTTTCTCATTGGAATACATGATATTGATGCTTTGATTTGTCTAGAAAAGCTTTTTCTCCACCATTTTCCATAGAATAAATGTTTGTTAGCCAAATAAGATAAACTTAGATTCTTGTAATAATCTCCATTACTTTCATGATTGGGCACTATAAACAAATTCAACTCACTGAGATATATGATATTGATGCTTTGGTTTGGCAAGAAAAGCTTTTCTTTCCCCCATTTCCCTTAGAGTCAATGTTTATCTGTCTAATAAGACAAACATGGATTTTCGTAATAATCTCCACTCTTTTCATGGTTAGGCACCATAAACATGTTCTATTCATTCAGATACAAGATATTGATGCTTTCATTTGGCATAGAATACTATGTTTCTACCATTTTCCATAGAATCAATGTTCATCTGTTAAATGAGACAAACCTTGATTCTTATAAAAATCTCTATCATTTTTGTGATGTGCATCGTAGACAAGTTTTACTCCTTGATTTATATGATATTGTTGCTTTGGTTTGGCAAGAAAAGCTTTTCTTTCCCCTAATCTGCTTAGAGTTGAAGTTTCATTGGTGCAATGAGACAAACTTTGATTCTTGCAATAATCTCTACTCTTTTCATGGTTAGGCACCATAAACATGTTCTATTCATTAGCATACATGATATTGACACCCTAGATTGGCATGACAAACTTTTTTTTCCACCATTTTTTTTAAAACCAAAGTTCATCTGTTAAATGAGAGAAACTTGGATTCTTGTAATAATTTTTATTTTTTTCACGATTAGGGACCACAAACATGTCTTATTCATTGGGATACCTGATGTTGATGCTTTTGTTCGGCATGGAATGCTTTTTTTTCCACCATTTTCCATAGAATTAGTGTTCATCTGTCAAATAAGACATACTTAGATTCTCATAATAATCTCCATTACTTTTGTGATTGGGCACCATAAACAAGTTCTACACATTGGGATATATGATATTGATACGTTGGCTTGGCAAGAAAAGCTTTTCTTTCCCCTATTTTCCTTAGAGTTAAAGTTTAGCCATCTAATGGGACAAACTTTAATTCCCGCAATATTCTCTACTTTTTTCATGGTTAGGCACCATAAATATGTTCTATTCTTTGGGCTACATGATATTATTGATGCTTTGGTTTGTCATGAAATGATTTTCTTTCCAACATTTTCCATAGAATCAATGTTCATCCATCAAATGAGACAAACTTAGATTCTAGTAATAATCTCCATTACTTTCATGATTGGGCACCTAAAACACGTTTACTCATTGGGATACATGATATTGATGCTTTGGTTTGGCATAAAATGCTTTACTTTCCACCATTTTCCTTACAATAAAAGTTCATTTGTTAAATGAGACAAACTTGGATTCTTAAAATACTCTCTATTCTTTTCGCGATTTGGCATTATAATCACGTTCTCCTCTTTGGGCTACACGATATTAATGCTTTGGTTTATCATGAAAAATTCTGTTTTCCACCATTTTCCATGGAGTCAATTTTCATCCATTAAATGAGACAAGCTTGGATTCTAATTGTAATCTCTATTATTTTTGTCACCACACTCTTTTCTTTGGGGTAACAATATTGATGCTTTAGCTTGGCATGAAATGCTTTACTTTCCACCATTTTCCTTTGAATCAAAGTTCATCTATCAAATTACACAAACTTGGATTCTAATAATAATCTCTATTCTTTTCATGATTAAGAAATAAACATATTCTCCTAATTGAGATACATAATATGGATGCTTTGTGGCAGAAAAAGCTTTTTTTCCACTATTTTCCATTGAATCAATGTTCATCCATCAAATGAGACAAACTTAGATTTTCATAATAATTTCAATTATTTTCATGATTAGGCATTATAATCACATTCTACTCATTTGGATAAATAATATTAATGCTTGGGTTGGAAAGAAAAGCTTTTCCTTCCACCATTTTCCTAGGAGTCAAAGTTCATTAGTCCAATAAGACAAACTTGGATTCTCACAATAATCTCCATTGTTTTCATGATGGGTCCATGAACATGTTTTTCTCAACAAGATACACAATATTGATGCTTTGGTTTTGCATGGGACGCTTTTCTTTCCACCATTTTCCTTAGAATCTAAGTTCATTCGTCAAAAAAGACAAACGTGAATTTTCCTAATAATCTCCATTCTTTTGTGATTGGGCACTATAACCATGTTCTCCACATTGGGATACATGATATTGAAGCTTTAATTTGTCATGAAAAGCTTTTATTTCTACTATTTTCCATAGAATCAAAGTTTATCGATCAAATGAGACAAACTTGGATTCTCGAAATAATCTCCATTACTTTCATGATTGGGCACTATAATCATATTCTACTTATTAGGATATATGATATTAATGTTTAGGTTTGCCATGAAAAGCTTTTCTTTCTCTCATTTTCCTTAGAGTCAAAGTTCATTCGTCCAATGAGACAAACATGGATTCTCGTAACAATCTCCACTATTTTTGTGGTTAGGCACCATAAACATGTTTTATTCATTAGGATACACAATATTGATGCTTTGGTTTTGCGTGGAATGTTTTTCTTTCCAGCTTTTTCCATAGAACCAATGTTCATACATCAAATGAGATAAACTTGGATTCTCGTAATAATCTCTATTACTTTCGTGATTGGGCACCATAAACAAGTTCTACTCATTGGGATATATGATATTGATGTTTTGGTTTAGCAAGAAAAGCTTTTTTTTCCCTTATTTGCCTTACAGTTAAATTTAATCCATCTAGTAAGACAAACTTCGATTCTTATGATAATCTCTACTCTTTTCATGGTGGGCACCATAAACAAGTTATATTCATTGGGATACACGATATTAATCCACCATTTTCCATAGAATCAATGTTCATCCATCAAAAAAGACAAACTTGGATTCTAGTAATAATCTCTATTACTTTCATGATTGGGCACCTAAAACACGTTCTACTCATTGGGATACACGATATTGGTGAGTTTGGTTTGGCAAGAAATCCTTTACTTTCCACCATTTTTCATAGAATAAAAGTTCTTTTATTAATGAGACAAACTTGGATTCTTAAAATAAGCTTTATTCTTTTTCTGATTTGGCACTATAATCATGTTTTGCTTTTTGGGATACACTTTATTGATGCTTTGGTTTGTCATGAAAAGTTCTTATTTCCACCATTTTCCATAGAGTCAATGTTCATCCATCAAATGAGACAAGCTTGGTTTCTCATAGTAATCTCCATTTTTTTCTTGATTGAGGAGCATAAACAGTTTTCCTCTTTGGGATACATGATATTGATGATTTGGCTTGGCATGAAATGTTTTTCTTTCCAAAATTTTCCTTTAAATCAAAGTTCACCAGTCAAATGACACAGACATGGATTCTAATAGTAATCTCCATTCTCTTTGCAATTAGCCAAGATAAACATGTTCTTCTTATTGGGATAATGATATTGAAGCTTTGGTTTGGCATAAAAACTTTTCTTTCTACTATTTTCCTTAGAATCAAAGTTTATCTATCAAATAAGACAAACTTTGATTTTTAAAATAATCTCTATTCTTTTTGTGATTTGGCACTATAACCACTTCTCCTTCTTGGGATACATGATATTGATTTCTTGGTTTGTCATGAAAGGTTTTTCTTTCCACTATTTTCCATAAAGTTAATGTTCATCTATCAAATGAGACAAGCTTGACTTTTCATCGTAATATCCATTATTTTCCTAATTAGGGAGCATAAACACATTCTCCTCTTTTGATACATGATATTGATTCTTTGGTTTGCATGAAATGCTTTTTTTTCCACCATTTTCCTTTAAATCAAAATTCATCCATCAAATGACACAAACTTGGATTCTAATAATAATCTCCATTCTTTTCGTGATTAAGCAAGATAAAAATATTCTCCTCATTGGGATACATGATATTGATGCTTTGGTTTAGCATTAGATGCTTTTTTTTTCCAATAGTTTCCTTAGAATCAAAGTTCGTTTGTCAAATGAGACAAATTTGGATTTTCTTAATAATTGCCATTGCTTTCATGATTAGGCACTATAACCATATTCTACTTATCGGGATGAATAATACTTATGCTATGGTTTGTCATGAAAAGCTCCTTTTGCCACTATTACCAGTGAATCAATTTTCATTCATCAAATAAGACAAACTTGGATTCTTATAATAATCTCCATTATTTTCATGATTGGGCACCATAACCACATTCTTTTCAATGGGATACATGATATTGATGCTCTAGTTTGGTAAGAAAAGCTTTTCCTTCGACCATTTTCTTTATAGTCAAAATTCGTTTGCCAAATGTTCATGTTTTCATGATTAGGGCCATGAACATGTTCTTTTCAATAGGATACACGATTTTGATGCATTGGTTTAGCATAAAATGCTTTTCCTTCCACCATTTTTGCTAGAATCTAAGTTTATCTACCAAATGAGAGAAACTTGAATTCCCCTAATTATCTCCATTCTTTTCAAGATTGGGCACTATAATCACATTCCCTTCATTGGAATACATGATATATTAATGCTTTGATTAGTCACGAAAAGCTTTTCTTACCACTATTTTCCATAGAATTAATGTTCATCTATCAAATAAGACAAACTTGGATTCTTATAATCATCTCCATTAGTTTCATGATTAGGCACCATAAACATGGTTTACTTATTGGGATACACGATATTAATGTTTTGGTTTGGCATGAAAAGCTTTTTTTTGTCTATTTTCCTTTAAGTTAAAGTTTATCTGTCCAATGAGACAAACTTGGATTCTCATAATAATCTCCACTATTTTCATGGTTGGGTTCCATAGACATGCTCTATTCATTGGGATACATGATGCTTTGGTTTAGCAAGAAACGCTTTTCTTTCCACCATTTTCCTTAGAACCCATGTTCATCCATTAAATAAGACAAAGTTGGATTCTTAAATGATCTCTTTTCTTTTCATGATTTTGCAATGTAACCATGCTCTCCTCTTTGGGATACATGATATTGATGCTTTGGTCATCATGAAATGTTTTTTTTCCACCATTTTGCAAAGAATTAATGGTCATCAATTAAAAGAGACAAACTTGGATTCTCTTAGTAATCACCATTACTTTCATGGTTAGGCAGTGTAAACATGTTCTCATTGGGATACAAAATTTTGATGCTTTGGTTTGGCAAGAAAAGCTTGTTTTCTACCATTTTCCTTAGAGTCAAAGTTCATATGTCCAATGAGGCAAACTTGGATTCTCGCAATAATCTCCACTATTTTTGTGATTGGGGCCATGACCATATTCTTTTTAATAGGATATATGTTATTGATGCTTTGGTTTAGCATTCAATGCTTTTCTTTCCATCATTTTTCTTAGATTAAAGTCCATCCATCAAATAAGACAAACTTGCATTCTGGTAATAATCTCCATTCCTAATAATTGGGTACTATAACCACATTATCTTCATTGACATACATGATATTGATGCTTTGGCTTGTCATGAAAAGCTTTTCTCTCCATCATTTTGCATAGAATCAATCTTCATCTATCAAATAAGGCAAACTTAGATTATCATAATAATCTCCATTACTTTCATGATGTGGCATCATAAACACGTTTTACTCATTGGGATACATGATATTGGTGCTTTGGTTTGGTAAGAAAAGCTTTTCTTTTCCCCATTTTTCTTAGAGTCAAAGTTCATTTGTCCAATGGGACAAACAGGGATTTCTACAGTAATCTACACTCTTTTTTTGGTTAGGCACCATAAACATGTTCTATTCATTAGGATACATGATATTGATGCTTTGGTTTGGCATCAAACTTTTTGTTCCATCATTTTGCTTAGAACCAAAATTCATCCGTTAAATGCAACAAACTTAATTCTTAAAATAATCTCTATTTGTGATTTGGCACTATAACCATATTCTCCTCTTTGGGATACACAATATTGATGCTTTGGTTTGTCATGAAATGTTTTCTTACCATAATTTGCATAGAATCAATGTTAGTCCATCAAATGAGAGAACCTTGGACTCTTATAGTAATCTCCATTATTTTCTTGATTGCCCTGTGAAAACACATTCACCTCATTAAGATATATGATGTTGACACTTTATTTGGCATGAAATGCTTTCTTTGCACCATTTCTCCACAAAATCAACGTTCATCCATCAAATGAGATAAACTTGGATTCTTATAATAATCTTTGTTACTATCATGGCCGGGCACTATAAACACCTTCTACTCGTTAGGATACCTGATATAGGCCTTGATTTGGCAAGAAAAGCTTTCCTTTTGACCATTTTCCCTAGATTCAAAGTACTTTTGTCTAATAAGGTGAACTTTGATTCTTGAAATAATCTCCACTTTTGTCATGGGCAAGCACCATAAACATGTTCCACTTATTGGGATACGCGATATTGATGCTTTGATTTAGCATGAAATGTTTTTCTCTCCACCATGTTCCTTAGAATAAAAGTACATCCATTAAATGAAACAACTTGCATTCTCGAAATAATCTCTAAATCTTTTTGAGATTTGGCATTACAACCATGTTTCCCTTTTTGTCATACACGATATTGATGATTTGGTTTATCATAAAATGTTTTTCTATCCCCTATTTTCCATAGAGTCAATATTCATCCATAAAATGAGACAAACTTGGATTCTTTTAATAATCTTTATTCTTTTTGCAATAAGGCACGATCATGTTTTTTTTAGTGGGATACATGATATTAATGCTTCGATTTGTCATGAAAACCTTTTTTCTCCAACATTTTCCATTGAATCAATGTTTGTTTGTCAAATGAGACAAACTTGGATTCTCATAGTAATCTCCATTACTTTCATGATTGGGCACCATAAACATATTCTACTCATTGGGACACGCATATTGGTGCTTTGGTTTGGCAAGAAAAATTTTTCTTTCCTATATTTTCCTTGGAATCAAAGTTCATTCGTCCAATGAAACCAATATGGATTCTCATATTACTCCACTATTTCCATGGTTAGGCACTGTAAACATGTTCTATTCATTGAGATACACGATATTGATGCTTTAGTTTGGCATGGAATGATTTTCTTTCCATCATTTTCCTTCGAACCAAAGTTCATCTATTAAATGAGACAAACTTGGATTCTCAAAGTTCTCCATTTTCTCATGATTTCACGCTATAATCGCATTCCCCTTTAGGGGATACACAATATTGATGCTTTGATTCAACAAGAAATGCTTTTCTTTCCACCATTTTCCTTAGAGTTAAAGTTCATCATCCAACGAGACAAACTTGGATTCTCATAATAATCTTCATTCTTTTCAGGGTTGGGTGCCATAAACATGTTCCATTCATTGGAATGCATGACATTGATGCTTTGGTTTGAGATGAAATGCTTTTCTTTCTACCATTTTCCCTAGAACCAAAGTCCATCAATTAAACAAGACAAAGTTGGATTCTTAGAATAATCTCCATTCTTTTTGTGATTTGGCACTGCAACCACATTCTCCTCTTTGGGATACATGATATTGATGCTTTGGCCTATTATGAAAAGTTTTTCTTTCCACCATTATCTATAGAATTAATGTTTATTCATCAAATGAGATAAACTTCTAATCTCCATTGTTTTCATGATTAGCCAGCTTAAACATGTTCTACTTATTGGGATACATGATTTTGATGCTTTGGATTAGCAATAAAAGCTTTTTTCCACCATTTTCCTTAGAGTCAAAGTTCATCCGTCCAATAAGACAAACTTGGATTCTCAAAATAATCTTCATATTGTTGTGATAAGCACCATAGACATGTTATCTTCAATAAGATATCTTATATTGATGCTTTGGTTTGGCATGAAATGCTTTTCTTTCCACCATTTTCCTTAGAACCAAAGTTTGTCTATCCTATAAGACAAACTTGAACTCTCGCAATAATCTCCACTCTTTTGATGGTTAGGCACCATAAACATGTTCTATTCATTGGGATACATGATATTGATGCTTTGGTTTAGTATGAAATGCTTTTCTTTCCACCATTTTCCTTAGAACTAGAGTTTATCTATTAAATGAGACAAACTTGGATTCTTGAAATAATCTCCATTCTTTTTGCATCCGTTTAATAAGATAAACTTGGATTCTCAAAAAAATCTCCATTCTTTTTATGGTTTGACACTATAATCACATTCTCCATATTAGGATACATGATATTGATTCCCCATAAAAAGCTTTTCTTTCCAACATTTTCCATAGAATCAATGTTGGTTCATAAAATGAGACTAACTCGAATTCTCATAATAATCTCCATTACTTTCATGACCGAGCACCATAGCATGTTATACTCTTCGAGATACACGATATTGATGCTTTGGTTTAGCGAGAAAAGCTTTTCTTTCTACCATTTTCCTTATAGTCAAAGTTTATCCGTCCAATGAGACAAACTTGGATTCTCGAAACAATCTCCACTCTTTTCATGGTTGGTTGCCATAAACATGTTCTTTTCATTAGGATACATAATATTGATGCATTGGTTTGGCATGGAACACTTTTTCTTCCTCCATTTTTCTTAGAACCAAAGTTCATCCATTCAATGAGACAAACTTGGATTCTTGAAATAATCTCTATTCTTTTCATGATTTGGCACTATAACCATGATCTCTTCTCTAGGATACATGATATTGATGCTTTGGTTCATATAAAAAGTTTTTTTCTTTACTCCATTTTCTATAGAGTCAATGTTCATCCATCAAATGACATAAGCTTGGATTCTCATAGTAATCTCCATCATTTTCATGAATGGGGAGCATAAACATATTCTCCTTTTTAGGATACAAGATTTAGTTTGGCATGAAACACTTTTCATTCGATCATTTTCCTCCGAATCAAAATTGGTCCGTCAAATGAGACAAACTTAGATTTTCATAATAATCTGCATTATTTTCATGATATAACCCCAATCTCCTCATAGGGATACATGATAATGCTACTTTGATTTGGCTTGAAAATTTTTCCTTTCCTCCATTTTTCTTAAAGTCAAAGTTCATTCGTCAAATGACATAAACTTGGATTCTAATAATAATCTCTATAATTTTTGTGATTAGGCAAGATAAAGATATTATTCTCCTTAGGATATATGATACCGATGGTTTGGTATGCCATGAAACGCTTTTATTTTCGTTATTTTCCTTATTATGAAAGTTTATCCATCAAATGAGACAAACTTGGATTCTCTTAATAATTGCCATTTTTTTCATGATTAGGCATTATAACCACATTCTTCTTACCAAGATGCATTACATTGATGCTTTGGTTTGCCATGAAAAGCTCTTTTTCCATTATTTTCCATTGAATGAATGTTCATCCATCAAATGAGACAAACTTAGGTTCTTATAATAATCTCCATTATTTTCATGATTGGCACCATAACCATGTTCTACTTAATGGGGTACATGATATTGATCATTTGGTTTGACAAGAAAAACTTTTTCTTTCACCATTTTTCTTAGAGTCAAAGTTCATTCGTGCAATGAGACAAACTTGGGTTCTCGTAATAACCTCTATTATTTTCACGATTGGGGCCATTAACACGTTCTCTTCAATACGATATATGATGTTGATGCTTTGGTTTCTTCCACCATTTTCCCTAGAATCAAAGTTCATCCATTAGTGAGACAAACTTGGATTCTCGTTATAATCTCCATTCTTTTCATGATATAACCAAAATCAAGCCTTTGGGATACATGATATTATTACTATGGTTTGGCATGAAAAGCTTTTTTTTCCACCATTTTCTTTAAAGTCAAAGTTTATTTGTCCAACAAGTCAAGTTTGGGTTCTAATAATAATCTCCATTCTTTTTGTGATTGGGCATGATAAACATATTCTCCTTATTGGGGTACACTATATTGATCCTTTGGTTTGGAATAAAACACTTTTGTTTCCACCATTTTCCTTAGAATCTAAGTTCACCCATCAAATGAGATAAACTTGGATTATCATAGTAATCTCCATCCTTTTCATGATTGGGCACTATAACCATGTTCTCCTTATTAGGATAAATGATATTGATGCCATGAAAAGCTTTTTTTTTCCACCATTTTCCATAGAATTGGTGTTTGTCTGTCAAATGAGACAAACTTGGATTCTCATAACAATCTCCTTTACATTAATGATTGGGCATAATAAACACATTCTACTCATTGGCATATATGATATTGATGCTTTGGTTTGGCAAGAAAAGCTTTTCTTTCCCGCTATTTTCCTTAGAGTCAAAGTCCATCTATCCAATGAGACAAACTTGGATTCTAACAATAATCTCCATTTTTTTTCATGGTTGGGCGCAATAAACTTGTTCTATTCTTTGGGATACATGATACTGATGCTGTGGTTTGGCATGAAAAACTTTTCTTTCCAACATTTTCTTTAGAACCAAAGTTTATCTATTAAATAGGACAAACTTGGATTCTTATGATAATCTCTATTTTTTTTTGTGATTGGGCATTATAACCACGTTTTTATCATTGATATACATGATATTGATGCTTTGGTTTGTCATGAAAAGCTTTTTTTCCACCATTTTCCATAAAATTAATGTTCATTCATCAAATAAGACACGTTCTACTCATAATAATCTCCATTACTTTTGTGATTGGGTACTCTAAACACGTTCTACCCATTAGGATGCATGATATTAATGCCTTTTTGTGGCATGAAATGCTTTACTTTTCACCATTTTGCTTAGAATAAAACTTTATTCATCAAATAAGACAAACTTCAATTCTAAAAATAATCTCTATTCTTTTCATGATTTGGCACTATAACCATGTTCTCCTTTTTCTAATACATGATATTAATGCTTTGGTTTGTCATGAAAAGTTTTTCTTTCCACCAATTTTTGTAGAGTCAATGTTTATCCATCAAATGAGACTAACTTGGATTTCATAGTAATTTCTATTATTTTCATGATTGGGGAGCATAAACATGTTTTCCTCTTTGGAGTACATAATTTGATGCTTTGGTTTGGCAGGAAAGACCTTTCTTTCCACCATTTTCTCTATACCCAAAGTTTGTCCATCAAATTAGACAAACTTAGATTTTCATAATAATCTTCACTCTTTTCATGACATAATCTTAATCTCCTCATTGAGATAAATGACATTGCTAGTTTGGTTTTGCATGAAAATATTTTCTTCCCACCATTTCATGTGTTAGAAAAGATCAAGGATAATGCCTACAAACTAGATTTGCCAAATAGCTATGGTAATGTGAAGGCTACCATTAATGTTGCTGATTTATCTTTGTATGATGTAGGTGACTTGAGGATGAATCCTTTTGAAAAAGGAGAGAATGATGGAGATCAACTTGTACAAACACCCATTGCAAACCATTCTTCTTATCCTTTGCAAAGAATTGGAGGTCCAATAACTAAAGCAAAGACTAAGTGCATGAAGTAAGCTTTATAAGGATTAATCATGAAAATGCAAGCAAAGGAGGCTGCTCAAGATGAATTAGATGTATTGCCAAGATTTATCACTTTTCTACATTGTGTTGAGGCTGAAAAAGGTGAAGAATAAAGCTTGAAGCCCAATTCGTATGTCCAAGATGAATGAAGCCCAATTTGCATGTATTTATGGCCCTATAGTTTAGGATTTTAGATTTCTAATTTTTTGAATAAGAATTTGACTTTTCAATTTTAATTTGTCTAGATAATTTCTAATCATATTATGATAAGGAGTAGACTTTATCCTTATTGATTAGGATTGTGTTTAGAATTTTAAGTTGTTTAGATAAGTCCTAATCAATTAGGATAAGGAATAGACTTTCCTTACTGATTAGAATTATCCTTATTTAGTTAGGACTCTATAGATTTGAAGCCTATACAAGGCTGTCTTATTCATGTAATTCAGTAGATTTGAATAGAAAAAAATCTTAAAAGTTTCTTCACTTTGTGAGAACTTCTTTTTTGTTCTTTAAATAAGAACTCAAATTGATCTTACCAAGGTAACTTGTGGCGATCAAGATTCTTATAACTTTGGTTCTAATCAGCAAGTCTGATTAGGGTCAAGTTCTCTTTACTTGTTTGTTAAGATGATCCTAGGGCTCTAATTCCATCCAATTGGGTTTTAGGTTGTGCTTTCATCCAAAGGTTCACGTTATTTGGCATCAAAGCTTTGGTTCTTGAAAGTCAAGTGTAATCTATATTTTAATCTCATAAATTCATTATATTTCTATTATATTGAGTGCTATCCATCATCGATAAGAAAAAACAAAAAAAAGTGTTCAAGTGTGCTAACCTTTTGCTGTTCATCATTTATAAAAAAACTAAAAAAAGTGTTTTAGCATTCTAACCCTTTTCCATCTCAAAAAGGATTGTTATTACAGCTTCATATTTATATTTTCCAAAGTATTCTTTGTTCCCCCTTGTTGATTTCTTTTCCTTTGATATTCTTGCTGAATTCGTTTCCTTTCATATTTCTTATTGATTTCACTTCCTTGACCTTTCTTATTGATCTTATCAATCAAAGTTACAATAACTTTGAAGTTTTTTTTTTAAAGGGCTTGTAATGGGAAGTTGAAAGGTAAAAGACAAGAGAAGTGAGAATATCATCGAGAAAAGCCAAAATTGAGTGAAACACGAGTGGTTAAGTAATTAATCTCAAGTGTAAACATGTAAGGGAGTGTGTGAGGAAAACCAACCTATTTTTATTCTAAAAAGAATTTGTAGGTTTGAAACATGAGTAGTGTAGGAGATCATGCTAAAATCGATATCAAGTATCCAAGACCAGTTTAAGCTTTTAAACATAAGGTTAGATAATTTAGAGTCCCTATGCAATACTAGATCCTCTAAAAAAATAGAAAGTTAAAGAGGAAAAAGAGGAAGAGGATTCTTATTATTATAAGAGTAATTCTGGAAAAGGTAAAAAGGAAGTTTCAAAATGAAATAGCAATTTGGGTAGTACTAAGATGAAAGTTCCTATCTTTCAAAGGAAAAATGACTCTGAATTATACTTGGAGTGAGAGAGAAAGCTAAAACATGTTTTTGATTGTCATAATTTCTTTAAAAAGAAGAAAGTTAAACTAGCAACAATTAAGTTCATGGATTATACTAGTATTTGGTGGGATCAGTTTTTGATTAATAAGTGTAGGAATAGTGAGAGACCTATTCGATCATAGGAAAAAATAAAGGTAGTGATGAGAAAGAGGTTCATACCTAGCCATTACTATAGGGACTTGTATAGAAAGTTGGAAGGGCTGACTTAAGGATCCATGAATGTAAAAGATTACTACAAAGAGATAAAGTTGGCAATGATTAGGGCCAATATAAAGGAAGATCGTGAGGCAACTATGGCTAGATTCATTGGTGGTTTGAATAAAGAGATAGCTAATGTGGTGGAATTACATCACTATGTAGAGATAAAGGAATCGTTGTATAAAGCTATCAAGGTGGAAAAGTAATTAAAGCCTAAGGGCACTTCCAATTATGGTTTAGCTTTCTAGCTCTTCATGGAAGTCAAATTAGAAGAACAACAAAACTGGCTCAAAACCTAAAAAAGATGCAAGGGCAAAAGATTCGATTGCTACTTCCAAAGGTAAAACCAAAACTAAATCATCTTCTAAATCATGTGATGTTAAGTGTTTTAGGTGTTAAGGGTTTAGGCATGTTGCTTCTTATTGTCCTAATAAAAGGACTATGATCATTATGGATAATGGAAATAGAGAGCGTAAGTTGAAATGATGATGAAATGCCACCATTAGAGGATTGTAGTGATGTTGACATTGAAAAACTTGAGCATGAAGATATGCTTATTACTAGGTGCACTCTTAACATATAGCCTAAGGAAGATAGTGATGAGGTACAGGGGAAATAATGTGCCACATCATGGTTAGCCTAGGTTAGCAGGCCTAAAGAAGAAGGAGTTTGAGTATATAGGCCTAATCACATAAATCAAGGGCTAAAATAGTTAACTTGGTGTATTATGTGCTCGATAAAAAAATCCTAGAAGATTCTAGAAGTCTTCTTGAGCAAGAAAGTTAGCAACATGCAAATTAGGAAATTTTTAGTGTACAGATCATTACTTAATTCCTAAGCCTTTATGTTTTTTTAGGAAGGTTTTAATTCCTTAGCTTGTAAGGAAATTAATTCCACTGACTATTTTACATTTTTAGTAAGCAATACCTTAATTGTTTAGGATTTAGTTTCCTTTCTTGTAAAGGATTTTGGCCTAATCCTCTACTATAAATAAGAGACCTTATGCTTGTTTATGGGACATTTAGAGTTGATCAATAAAGTAGCTGATTATTTTCAGTTCTTTTCTCCTATCTTTTAGGTTTCTCATCGTTAAAAGTGGTGTCCAACGCTTGTATTCATTGTGGCAAGGATTTTTCTCAATCAATCAAGGTTTATGCCTTCCATCCTTCCAACTTTCAAATTTCAATTTTTATTTTCTTTTGTTTTCATTTTGAACCATTAGAGACCCATTTTCATTTAAGTTTTATTCTTATAATGCTTATCAATATGGTTGATGAATTGCATTGTTTTTATGTGTTTTCTAAAATTGATTTAAGGAATGGCTACTATTAAATTCACATGAAAGAAAGTGTTGAATGAAAAATTGCTTTTAAGATAAAATTTATTTTATATGAGTGGTTAGTGATGTCATTTGGTTTAACTAATGCACCAAGCACCTTTATGAGATTGATGAATTATGTTTTGCATTCTTTCATTAGGAAATTTGTTATGGTTTACTTTGATGATATTTAGTATACAGCAAAAATTTGGATGAACATGTTAAAATTTGCATGTTATTTTTAGTGCTTTAAAGAAGATCAATTGTATGCAAATCTTAAGAAATGTGCATTTTGCATGGAATCTATTCATTTTTCTTGGTTTTATTATCAGTTCGCATGGAATAAATGTAGATGAAGATAAGGTTAGGGCAATTAAGGACTAGCCAACACCTAAGAATATGAATGAGGTAAGGAGTTTTCATGGTTTAGTAAGCTTTTATAGAATGTTTGTGAAAGACTTTTGTTCTATTGTAGCACCTTTAAATGAACTTGTTTAAAAGAATGTTGTGTTTAAGTGGGATGATATGTATGAGAAAGCTTTTAATACTTTCAAGGATAAGTTAATGCACTTTTCTATGTTTGTCTAATTTTGATAAAGTTTTTGAGGTTGAATGTGATGCATTTGGAATTGGAATTGAACGTATTTTAATGCAGGATTCCAAACTGATTGCTTATTTTAGTGAAAAACTTAGCGGGGTAGCATTAAACTATCCTACCTATAACAAGGAGCTATATGCATTAGTAAGAACTCTACAAACACGTCACACTATTTATTGGCCAAAGAAATTCATAATCCATTCGATCAAAAAAGCTTGAAGTGCTTGAAATCCTAAGGTAAGCTTAATAAGAGGCATGCCCAATGGTTAGAGTTTATTGAGACATTTCCTTATGCGATTAAGTACAAAAGTGGAAAGGAAAATGTTGTAGCCGATGCATTGTTTAGAAGGTATCGATTGCTTACTTGTTACAAACTAGCTTGGTTTTGAGTTTATTAAACATTTGTATATTAATGATGTTAATTTCAGCCAAATATGGAATATATATTCTAAGTCCGCATATGGTAAGTATTATAGGCATGATGGATTCTTGTTTAAGAAAGATAAATTGTGTGTGCCTATACGGTCTTTGTGTGAAATACTAGTTTGAGAGACTCATGGAGGTGTTCTACTAGGGCATGTTGGTGTGCAAAATACTTTAGATGTATTGCATGAACATTTTTATTGGCCTAACATGAAACATGATATGCAATCTGTTTGTGATAAGTGTATAACATGTAAATAAGCAAAATCTAAAGTAATGCCGCATGGTTTATATGCACATTTACTTGTGCTAAATCAACCATGGATGGATTTATCTATGGATTTTGTATTGGGGTTGCCTAGGTCTCAAATTGGTAAGGATAGCATATTTGTTGTTGTTTTGATAGGTTTAGTAAAATGGCACATTTTATTACATGTTCTAGATGAAACATATATTGCTGAGTTATTCTTTAAAGAAATAGTACGTTTGCATGATTGCCTAGAACAATACTAAGTGATAGCGATGTTAAGTTCTTAAGTCATTTTTGGTGTACTTTGTGGAATAAGTTAGGAAAATAGGACACTTACTACTTTGCTATGTGCTATCATTCAAAAACTTAAAACAATGGAAGAGATGTTTGCTACATATTGAGTTTGCTTACAAGATAACTATTCATTCTACTACTTCTTATTTTCCTTTTGAAGTTGTGTATGGCTTTAATCCATAACTCCTTTGTATATCTTACCTTTACCTACTAATGAACATGCTAATTTGGATGGTAAGCATAAGGCAGATTTTGTTAGGGATTTGCATGCCAAGGTTCAAGCTAACATAAACAAGAAAAATGAGCAATGTGCAAGGCAAGCCAATAAAGGGGGTATTAAGGTCATTTTTAAACTTGGGGATTGGGTTTGATTACTTGCATCAGGAGAGGTTTCTTGTTCAAAGGAAATCTAAGTTGTAGCCTAGAGGAGACAAACCTTTTCAATGGCAATGCCTACTACCTAGATTTAACAAACAACTATGGATGTGAGTGCTACCTTGCTGGTTTATCTTTGCATGATGTAGGTGATTTGAGGATGAATCCTTTTAAGAGGGAGGGAATGATAGAGATCAACTTGCACAAATACCTATTTCCAACCATTCTTATGACCCTTTATATGGAAACAGAGGTCCAATGATAAGGGCAAAGACTAAATACATAAAGCAAGCTTTGCAAGGATTTATCATGAAAATGCAAGCAAAGGAGGCTATTCAAATAAATAATATGTATTTACAAGAATGATCACTTTTATATGTTGTGTTAAGGCTAAAAAAGGTGAAGAATAAAGCTTGTTGCCCAATTCGCATGTTCAAGATGAATGGAGCCCAATTGCATGTATTCAAGGGCCTAACAAAAATATTAGTTTGGGAATTTAGATTTCTAATTTTTTCACAAAAGAATTTGACTCTTTAATTTTAATTTGTTTAGATAATTCCTAATCAAATAATGATAAGGAGTAGAAATTACTATTAGGATTGTGTTTAGGATGTTAAGTTGTCTAGATAATTCTAATCAGATTATGAAAAGGAATATAACTTATACTATTAGGATTGTGATTAGAATTATCCTTGTTTAGTAAGGACTACAGATTTTAGGCCTATAAAGGCTGTCTTATTCACATAATTCTGCAGATTGGAATAAAAATAATTTCTTAAAAGTTTCCCCATTTTGTGAGAACTTCTTCTTGTTCTTTAAAAGAACTCAAATTGATCTTTTTAGTGTAATTTGTGGCAATCAAGATTCTTGTAACTTTGGTTCTGGTCAGCTAGTTTGATTAGGGCCATTTTCTCTTTGCTTGATTTTTAAGATGATCCTAGGGGCCTAAATCCATCCAATGGGGTTTTACGTTGTGTTTTCAGCCTAAGATTTGCATTGCTTTGTAGTTGGGCACTATAAACGCTTTTTCCACATTCGGATACATGATATTGATGCTTTGTTTTGGAAAGAAATGCTTTTCTTTTCACCATTTTCCTTAAAATCAAAGTTCATCCATCAAATGAGACATACTCAGATTCTTGTAAATCTATATTCTTTTTGTGATTGGGCACCATAAATAAATTCTTCTTATCAGTATACATGATACTGATGCTTTGCTTTGGCTAGAAAAGCTTTTCATTTCATCATTTTGCTTAGAGTCAAAGTTCATCCGTCAAATGATATAAACTTGGATTTTCATGATAATCTCCATTCTTTTCATGATTGGGCACTACAAGCATGTTCTCCTTGTTGGGATACATAATATTGATGCTTTTGTTTGGTGAGAAAAGCTTTTTCCCTCTTTTTTTCACAGAGTCAAATTTCATCCATCAAATAAGACAAACTTGGATTCTCATAATAATCTCCATTCATTTCTTGATTCGGCACCATAAAGACGTTCTCATCATTGGGATACACAATATTGATGCTTTGGTTTGACAAGAAAAGCTATTCTTTTGACCATTTTCCTTAGCATCAAAGTTTGTTTGTCTAATAAGACAAACTTGAATTCTTGTAGTAATCTCCATTCTTTTCATGGTTAACCACTATAAACATGTTTTCCTCATTGGGATACATGATACAAATGCTCTGATTTACCATGAAAAACTTTTCTTTTCACTATTTTCCATAGAATCAAAGTTAGTCCATCAGATGAGACAAACTTGGATTCTTATAATAATCTTCATTATTTTCATGATTAGGACACATAAACACATTCTACTTTTTAGGGTACACGGTATTGATTCTTTAGTTTGGCATGGATTGCTTTTCATGCCACTATTTTTCTTAGAATCAAAGTTCATCAATCAAATGTGGGAAACTTGGATTCTCATAATAATCTCCATTCTTTTCATCATTGAGCTCTATAAACACATTATGCTCACTAGGATAAACAATATTGATGCTTTGCTTTAGCAAGAAATGTTTTTCTTTCCTCCATTTTCCTTGGAATCAAAGTTCATCCATCAAATGAGACAAACCTAGATTCTTGTTATAATTTATGTTCTTTTCATGATTAGGCACTAAAAACATGTTCCCCTAATTAGGATACATGATATTAATGCTTTGCTTTGGCAAGAAAATCTTTTCTTGCCACCATTTCCTTAGAGTAAAAATTTTTCTGTTAAATAAGGCAAACTTGGATCTTCTAATAATCTCCAATCTTTTTAGGGTTGGGCACTTCAAACATATTCTCTTTATAGGCATACATGATATTGATGCTTTGTTTTGGCAAGGAACACTTTTCCTTTCATTATTTGCCTTTGAATCGAGGTTCGTTTATCAAAAGAGACAAACTTGTGTTCTTGTAACAATATCCATTCTTTTCATAATTGGGCACTAAAACCACATTGTCCTCATTGGATATAGGATATTGATGCTTTGGTTTGTCATGAAAAGCTATTCTTTCCACCATTTTCCAATAAATCAAAGTTCATCTATCAGATGGGAGAAACTTTGATTTTTATAACAGTCTCCATTCTTTTCATTATTAGACACAATAAACATATTCTCCTTATTTGGATGCAAGATATTAATGCTTTGGTTTGGGAAGAAAACTTTATCTTTCTATTATTTTCCTTAGAATCAATGTTCGTTAGTCAAATGGGACAAATATGGATTCTCATAATAATCTCCATTCTTTTTGTCATTGGGCTTTATGAACACATTCTCATAACTGGGATTGATGATATCAATGCTTTGTTTTGGCAGGAAGAGTTTTTCTTTCCACCATTTTCCTTAGCTTAAAGTTCATCGTTGAAAGAGACAAACTTTGATTCTTGTAATAATCTCCATTTTTTTCATGATTGGGACCATAAACACGTTCTACTCGTTGGGATACATGATATCAATCATTGGTTTGGCATGGAACACTTTTCTTTATGCCATTTTCCTTAAAATCAAAGTTTGTTTGTCAAATGGGACAAACTTGGATTCTCACAATAATCTTCACTACTTTTGTGATTTGGCACCAAACAGACGTCCTCCTCACTTGGATACATGATAATTGATGCTTTGGTTTTGAGAGAAAAGTGTTTCTTTCCATAATTTTCCTGAAAGTCAAAGTTCATCCATGCAATGAGATAAACTTAGATTCTTGTAATAATCTCTACTCTTATCATAGTTGGCACCATAAACATGTTTTCCATATTTAAATACGATATTGATGCTTTGGTTTGGTAGGAAAAGCTTTTCTTTCCACCATTTTCCTTAGAGTCAAAGTTCATCCATCCAAAGTGACAAACTTGGATTCTTGTAATAATTTCTATTCTTTTTGTGATTGGGCACTATAAACATATTCTCCTGATTAGGATACATGATACTGATGTTTTGGTTTGGCAAGAAAAGCTTTTCTTTCCTCCCATTTCCTAAAGGTTAAAGTTTGTTTGTCCAATGAGACAAACCTGAATTCTTATAGTAATCTCCATTCTTTACATGATTGGGCACCATAAATGCATTCTCCTCATTAGGATACATGCTATTGTTGCTTTGGCATGAAACATTCTTCTTTCCACCATTTTGCACAGAATCATAATTTATCGAACAAATGAGATAAACATGGATTCTTGTGATAATCTCTATTCTTCTTATTGTTGGCCACTATAATCATATTATCCGCATTGGGTTACACAATAATGATGCTTTGGTTTGTCATGAAAAGCTTTTTCTTTCCACCATTTTCCATAGAATTATGGTTCATCCTTCAAATGAGACACACTTGGATTCTTGTAATAATTTCCATTCTTTTTTCTTATTGAGCACCATAAACACGTTCTTTTCATTAGGATGCACGATCTTTATGCTTTGGTTTGGCAAGAAAAGCTCTTCTTTACACCATTTTACTTGGAGTCAAAATCATTCATCAAATAAGACAAACTTGGATTCTCATATTAATCTCCTTTGTTATCATGATTGGGCACTATAACCACATCCTCCTCACTAGGATACAAGATACTGATGCTTTGGTTTGGCAAGAAAAGCTATTTTTTTGCCATTTTTCTTAGAGTCAAAGTTCATTCATCAAATGTGTCAAACTTGGATTCTAGTAATAATCTCCATTCTTTCAATGGTTAGGCACTGTAAACATATTCTCTTTATTGGGTTACATGATATTGATGCTTTTATTTTGTCAAGAAATGCTTTTGTTTCCACCAATTTTGCCAAAATCAAAATTTCATCTATCAAATGAGACAAATTGGATTCTCATAGCAATCTCCATTCTTTTCATGACTAGGCATTATAACCATGTTCTCCTCATTAGAATATATGATATTGATCTTTTACTTTGGCAACAAAAGCTTTTCTTTCCACCATTTTTAGAGTCAGAGTTCATTCATCCAATGAGACAAACTTCTATTCTTATAATAATCCCCATTTTTTTCGTGATTGGGCACCATAAACACATTTTCTTCATTGAGATACACAATATTATGCTTTGGTTTGGCATGAAATGCTTTGCTCCATTTTCCTTGGAGTCAAAGTTTATCAGTCAAATAAGACAAACTTGTATTCTTATAATAATCTTCATTCTTTGTGTGATTGGGCAACATAAACACATTTTCCTCAATGGACACATGATATTGATGCTTTAGTTTGGCATGAAAACTTTTCTTTCTATAATTTTTCATAGAGTCAAAGTTCATCTGTCGAATGAAGCAAACTTGGATTCTCTTAATAATCTCCATTCTATTCGAGATTGGGTACCATAAGCATATTCTACTTATTGGAATACAAGATATTGATGATTTGGTTTGGCAGGAAATGCTTTTCTTTCCACTATTTTCCTTAAAATCAAAGTTCACCCACCAAATAAGACAAACTTGGATTCTTGTGATAATCTTTGTTCTGCTCATGATTGGGCACTACAGATACGTTCTCCTCATTAGGATATAGGATATTAATGCTTTGATTTGGTAGGAAAAGCTTCCTTTTGCCATTTACCTTAGAGTAACAATTCATCCATCAAATAAGACAAATGTAGATTCTCATAATAATCTCTATTCATTTGTGATTGGGCACCATAAACACGTTATCCTCATAGGGATAATGATATTGATGCTTTGGTTTAGCAAGAAATGCTATTCTTTCTAGAATTTTCCCTAGCATCAAAGTCCGTTCATCGAATGAGACAAACTTGGATTTTCATAATAATCTTCATTTTTTCATGGTTGGACCTATAAACACGTTCTCCTCATTAGGCTATAGGATATTGATGCTTTGTTTTTGCAAGAAAAAACTTTTTTCCACCATTTTCTTTAGAATCAAAGTTCATCCATAAACATGTTTTATTCATTGGGATACAAGATATTGATATTTTGGTCTGGCTAGAAAAGCTTTTCTTTCCCCATTTTTCTTAGAGTCAAAGCTTGTTTGTCCAATGAGACAAACTTGGATTCTAATAATAATCTTCATTATTTTCATGATTGGGCACCATAAAATGTTCTATTCATTGGGATACATGATATTGATATTTTGGTTTAGCAAGAAAAGCTTGTATTTCCTCATTTTCCTTAGAGTCAAAGTTTGTCTATCCAATGAGACAAACTTGGATTCTCATAATAATATCCATTCTTTTGATGATTTGGTACCACAAGCACATTCACCTTATTGAGATACACGATATTCATGCTTTGGAATGGTAGGAGAAGCGGTTTTTTTGACCATTTTCCTTAGAGACAAAGTTCATATGATGATAGAAACAAACTTGGATTCTTGTAATAATCTCTATTCTTTTTGCAAATGGGCTTTATAAACATATTCTCATCGTTGGGATACATGATATTGATGCTTTGGTTTAGTAAGAAACATTTTTCTTTCCACCATTTTCCTTAGAATCAAATTGCATCCGTCAAAGGTAACAAACATGGATTCTCATAACAATCTCCATTATTTTCATGCTTTGGTTTGGCATGAAGTGCTTTTCTTTCCCCTATTTTCCTTAGAATCAAAGTTTATATGTTAAATGAGATTAACTTGGATTCTCATAATACTCTCTATTCTTCTCATGGATGGGCACTATAACCATGTTCTCTTCATTGGGATCCATGAAACAGATGCTTTGGTTTGTCATGAAAATCTTTTTTTTTCACATTTTCCATAGATTCAAAGTTCGTTCATTAATTAAGACAAACTTGGATTCTCATAACAATCTCCAGTATTTTCATGCTTGGGCATGATAAACACATTTTACTTATTAGCATACACAATACTGATGCTTTGGATAGGCATGAAATGATTTTCTTTCTACCATTTTCCTTTGAATCAAAGTTTATCCCTCAAATGAGACAAACCTAGATTCTCATAATAATCTCTATTCCATCTGTGATTAGGCACTATAAACACATTCTCCTCATTGGGATATATGATATTGATGCTTTGATTTGGTAGGAAAAGCTTTTTTTTCCACCATTTTCTTTAGGGACAAAGTTCATCCATCCAATAAGACAAACTTGGATTATTGTAATAATCTCTATTTATTCTACAATTAGGCTCTATAAACGCATTCTCATAATTGAGATACATGATAATGATGCTTTAGTATAGCAAGAAATGCTTTTCTTTCCACCATTTTCCTTGTCAAATGTGACAGACATGGATTCTCATAACAATCTCCATTGTTTTTATGATTGAGCACTATAAACACGTTTTACTCACTAGGATAAATGGTATTGGTTGGTTTGGCATGAAACGCTTTTCTTTCCCCCATTTTCCTTAGAATTAGAGTTCATTTATCAAATAAGACAGACTTTAATTCTCATAATATTCTCCATTCTTCTCAAGATTGGGTATTATAACCACATTATCCTCATTGGGATACATGATATAGATGCTTTGGTTTGTCATGAAAAGCTTTTTTTCCACCTTTTCCATAGAATCAAAGTGCATCCATCAATTGAGACAAGCTCAGATTCTTGTAATAATCTCCATTATATTTGTGATTGGGCATGATAAACACGTTCACTCATTGGGATGCATGATATTGATGTTTGGATTGGCATGAAATGCTTTTCTTTCAACCATTTTCCTCTAAATTAAAGTTCATCCCTCAAAAGAGAAATTTGGATTCTCATAATAATCTCCATTCTTTTCATGATTGGGCACCATAAACTTATTCTACTCATTAGGATACATGAAATTGATGCTTTGGATTGGTATGGTTTTCTTTCCAAAATTTTCCTTTGAATCAAAGTTCATCCCTCATATAAAACAAACTTGGATTCTCATAATAATCTCCATTTTTTTTTATGATTCGACACCATAAAAACATTCTACTTATTGGGATACATGATATTGGTGCTTTTTTTGGGCAAGAAAAGCTTCTTCTTCCACCACTTTCCTTAAAGTCAAAGTTTCTTTGTCCTATGAGGCAAACTTGGATTCTCATAGTAATCTCCATTCTTTTCATGATTGGGTAGCATAAACATGATCTCTTCATTGGGATATGCTATATTGATGCTTTGGTATGGCATGGAATGTTTTTCTTTCCACCATTTTCCTTAGAATCAAAGTTCATCTTGCAAATGAGACAAACTTAGAAGCTCCCAATAATCTTCACTCTCTTCCTGATTGTGCACCATAAACATATTCTTCTCATTAGGATGCCTGATATTGATGTTTCTATTTGGCAAGAAAAACTTTTTGTTCCACCATTTTCCTTAAAGTCAAAGTTTATCCATCTAGCGGGACAAACTTGGATTCTCATAATAATCTCCATTCTTTTCATGATTAGGCACCATAAACACGTTCTCCTCATTGGGATACAAGATGTAGATACGTTGGCTTGGCAAGAAAAGCTACTTTTTCTACCTTTTTCCTTTGAGTTAAAGTTCATCAGTCAAATGAGACAAACTTAGATTCTTAAAATAATCTCCATTCTTCTCATAATTAGGCATTATAATCACATTTTCCTCATTGGGATACACAATATTGATGCTTTGGGTTGACATGAAAAGTTTTTATTTCCACCATTTTTCATAAAATGAAAGTTGGTCTCTCAAATAAGACAAAGTTGGATTTTTGTAATAATCTCCATTTTTTTCCTAATTAGGCACCATAAACAGATCTCCTTATTAGGATACATGGCTTAACAAGAATAGCTATTCTTTCCACCACTTTCCTTAGAGTCAAAGTCATTTATCAAATGAGACAAGCTTTATTCTTGTATTAATCTCCAATTTTATCATGATTAGGTACTATAACCACGTTCTCCTTATTAGGATACACAATATTTATGCTTTGGTTTGGCAAGGAAAGCTATTCTTTCCACCATTTTCCTTAGAGTCAAAGTTTATTCGTCGAATGAGAACAACTTGGATTCTTGCAATAATCTCCATTCTTTTTGTGGTTGGGCACTATAAACACATTCTGCTTATTAGGATACACAATATTGCTGCTTTGTTTTAGAAAGAAACACATTTCTTTCCACCAGTTTGCTTAAAATCAAATTTTGTTTGTCAAATAAGATAAACTTGGATTCTCATAGTAATCTCCATTCTTTTCATGATTGGGTAGCATAAACACAATCTCCTCATTTGGATACACTATATTGATGCTTTGGTATGGCATGAAATGCTTTTCTTTCTACCATTTTCCTTAGAATGAAAGTTCATCTTGCAAATGAGACAAACTTCGATGCTCTTAATAATCTTCACTCCCTTCGTGATTGTGCACCATAAACATATTATTCTCATTAGGATGTATGATATTGATGTTTTTATTTGGCAAGAAAAACTTTTCCTTCCACCATTTTCCTTAGAGTCAAAGTTCATCCATCCAGTGGGACAAACTTGGATTCTCATAATAATCTCCATTTTTTTTCATGATTGAGCACCATAAACACGTTCTCCTCATTGGGATACACGATATAGATGCCTTGGCTTGGCAAGAAAAGCTGCTCTTTCCACTTTTTCCTTTAAGTCAAAGTTCATCTGTCGAATGAGATAAACTTGGATTCTTAAAATAATCTCTATTCTTCTCATAATTAGGCATTATAATCACATTCTCCTTATTGGGATACACAATATTGATGCTTTGGTTTGACATGAAAAGTTTTTATTTCCACCAATTTTCATAGAATGAAAGTTGGTCTGTCAAATAATATAAAGTTGGATTTTTGTAATAATCTCTGTTTTTTTCTAATTGGGCACCATAAACACGTTTCCTCATTAGGATACATGGCTTAGCAAGAATAGCTATTCTTTCCACCATTTTCCTTAGAGTCAAAGTCATTCATCAAATGAGACAAATTTTATTCTCGTATTAATCTCCAATCTTGTCATGTTTAGGCACTATAACCAAGTTCTCCTTATTAGGATACATGATATTTATGCTTTGGTTTGGCAAGGAAAGCTATTCTTTCCACCATTTTCCTTAAAGTCAAAGTTTATTCATCAAATAAGATAAACTTGGATTCTTGCAATAATTCCATTCTTTTTATGGTTGGGCACTATAAACACATTCTCCTTATTAGTATACACAATACTAATGCTTTGTTTTAGAAATAAACACATTTCTTTCAACCAATTTCCTTAAAATCAAATTTCGTTCATCAAATGAGGCAAACATGAATTCCTATAGTAATCTCCATTCTTTTCTTCGATTGGGCACCATAAACATGTTATTCTCATTGGAATAGACGATATTAATGCTTTGTTTTAGTGACATAAGCTTTTTTTCTACCATTTTCCTTAGAGTCAGAGTTCTTCTATCTAATGAGAGAAACTTGGATTCTTATAATTATCTTCATTCTCTCTGTGATTGGGCACCATAGACATTTTTTTCTCGGTAGGATACACTATATTGGTGCTTTGGTTTGGCATTAAATGCTTTTCTTTCCACCATTTTCCTTGGAGTCAACATTCATCCGTTAAATAAGACAAACTTATATTCTCATAGTAATGTCCATTCTTTTTATGATTAGGCACCATAAACACATTCTCCTCATTGGCATACATGATATTGATGCTCTGGTTTGGCATGAAAGGTTTTTCTTTCTAGCATTTTTCTTAGAGTCAAAGTTTATTTGTCCAAAAAAAACAAACTTGAATTCCTACAATAATCTTCGTTCTTTTCATTATTGGGTGCCATAAACATGTTCCCCTCATTGGGATATATGAGAAAATATGTACAACTAGGTGACTATGTTAGGAAGTTACTTAGTAGTTTTGACTATATAATAGGATTCCCATAAATAATGGGATTAGATTCACTATTTAATTTTTCTAATCAATCCCTTAAATCATAGGATTTTGATTATGGTTGACTTTAGATCTTAGATGAGTGCTAGGGTTGTAAAATAAGGATGTGTTCTGTAATACTCTAAAAAAGAGAATAGAAAAACTTTTGTTTTTTGTTTTCAACATGGTATCAGAGCTATAAGGATTCGATCTTTCATTTTTTCTGGCCTTAATTGTTGATTATTTGGTGAAGTTTCTTGGCATTCATTGCCATCACCATAATCTATCCCTAGCGTGTTCTTAGTACCATCACTATAATTCCTCTTTTTTCTTTCTTTTTGATTCTTATAATGTCAGAAATAGGGAAGACAATCATTTCAACCCAATTGGATAAGCTAATCCGATTTCAATAACTCGAAGAGTTGCAAAGCATTCACGCTGCTTTCAGATTAGATGGAAAAAACTACCTTAAGTGGTCACAACTCATCCGTACAGTGTTAAAAGGAAAAAAAAGATCAACTATCTTATGGGTACCAGTCCTAACCTAGGAGATCCGAAGTTTGAAGCATGGGAAGAGGAGGATTCCATGATTATGGCATGGTTGTGGAACTTGATGACTCCTGAAATAAGTGACACGTGCTTTTTTTTGAACACTATAAAGGATATTTGGGATACAATGCAGCGGACTTATTCTAAAGCTAGAGATACAGCTTTAGTGTATGAGGTCAAGGTGAGAACATTGGTAGTAAAACAAGGGAATAAAACTATCTCTGAATATGCAAATCAATTGAAAACAATGGTAAGGATTGGATCATTATCGGGTGATACAAACCAAGTGTCCTGAAGATGCTACAATCATAAAAGGATTTCATTGAACGAGATAGAGTTTATGACTTCCTCGTTGGACTTAATCCAGAATTTGATCAAGTGAGGATACAGATTTTTAGGAAATAAGATGTTCCATGTTTTAATGAAACAATGGCCTTAATTCAAAATGAAGAAAGTAGAAGAAGGCTGATGCTTGAACCACTAAGCACTAATAATTTTGCCATGATGGTAAGAGAAAATGGAACAGCATTTGAAGAAGAGAAAGGAGGTCAGTAGAAAACTTAGAATTGTGATGGATTATTTTGTACTTATTACAAGAAGTCTCATCAGACCCATGACAAGTGCTGAAAACTTAATGGAAATCCTGCAAGTTGAGAATAGGGTCAAAAAGGAGGATAATCAAAGAACAAAGGGTAAGCCCACATTGCTACAGGTTTTTCAAATGAGTTAGGTGGTCTAAACCAAGAAGAGATTGAAAGAGTAAGATCATTTATCAAAAGCTATGAAAAACATGAAAAATCTCCAAGTACTTGTTCTTTAGCATATTCAGTTAAGTTTTCATCTTCCATTGGATTAAATGTCTCAGATACAGCCTTTACCAACTCTTAGGTCATAGACTCAGGAGCAACAAATCACATGACACACCTATCAAATAAATTTTCTACCTATTCCCCATGTCCAAGCAATAGGAAGATAGCCACTGCTAATGGGCCTTTGATCACGGTAGCAGGTTTAGGAGATGTTAAAATTACCCCATTAGTGACCTTAAAAATGTTATGTTCCCAAATTGTCTATAAACCTAGTCTCTATACAAAAACTCACCAAAGATCTTTGCAATGTGATTTTTAACAGTAATTATTGTATATTTCAGGATAAAGATTCGAGAAGGATGATTAGACGTGCTAGAGAAAAGAATGGACTCTATTATCTTGACGCATCACTTTCGCCAAACATGACCAAGGATGGATTATCTTCTTCTCTCATATTAGAGTTAGTTTTATCTAATAAAGAGAAAATTTTACTCTATCACGATAGACTTGGACATCCATCATTTAGGATCATTAAAGTTATGTTTCCATCATATTTTAGAGAATTAGATATTGAACATTTTTAGTGTGAGGTGTGTGAGCTTACTAAACACAAGCATGTACCTTTTTCGATTAGTAATAAAAGAAGCCATGTTTCTATTCATCTTATTCATAGCAATATATGGGGTCCATCTACTGTTCCTAATGTTTTTGTGGCAAGGTGGTTTATTTCTTTCATAGATGATTGCACTCATGTCACTTGGGTTTTTCTTCTTAAGCATAATCTAATGTTAGTACCGTAGTCCCTAATTTTTGTTTCATAATAAAAAATTAATTTAGAGTCAATATCAATAGGTTTAGGTCTGATAATGCCAAGGACTATTTTAATCAAGTTCTCACTCTATTTTTCCAAAAAAAAGGGATTATACATGAGTCATCATGTGTTAATACTCCACAACAAAATAGAGTAGCTGAAAGAAAAAAAGGGTCATCTTTTTTGAAAAGACACGAGCCTTGTTGTTTCAAAAAGGTATGCCTAAAACTTTTTGGGGGGAAGCAGTTCTTACAGCCATTTGCCTAATAAATCGTTTACCATCGAAAGCATTAGGCTTCAAGAATCCTATGGACATACTGTCCACATTTTACCCTTAATCTAAACACAACGAATAACCTTGTACCTAGGACTTTTGGGTGTATGTCATTTGTTCATGTTCATAGTCAAAGTAAGGGGAAATTGGATCCAAGGGCTCTAAAATGTGTCTTTGTAGGCCATTCCTCAACTCAAAAAGGGTATAAGTGCTATCATCTTCCATCAAAAAAGTTTCATGTCTCAGTAGATGTCATGTTCAAGGAATGAGAGTCGTACTTCAACCATCTTTATCTTCAAGAGGAGAATTTAACTAAGAAAGATAAGGATAGAGAAGGTTTTTTACTTAACTTACCATCACTTCCTATATACACACCTTCTAAGAATCTATGTAAACCACTATCTGATCCTATATCTGAACCTATGTCTATATCTGAACCTGTGTCTGTGTCTAAACCCATGTCTAAACCTATGTTTGAGCTTATGCCTACACATGCAACCAAACCTGAATCCATATTGGAGACATTATGTGAACCATCTATGCCTAAACCTGTGATTGATTTTGCTTTGAGAGATATAAGATTTGACAAAAGTAAGGTGTTCACAAAGTAAAAGATAGCTATTCCTGAACCTATACAAGTTCAAGAGTCTAACTCAAATTCTTCAAATGAGGTAACAATTCCAATCCTAGTACTAAATTACATTTAAATAATGATGATCAAGAACTTTTGATCGCTATTAGGAAAGGAGCTAGGAAGTGCACAAAGCAGCCTTTATATCCACTTGCATATTTTTTATCATTTGAGAAATTTTCGCCAAAACATAGAGCATTTCTTGTAAGCCTAAAATCTATCTCTATCCTTACTACTTTAACCGAGGCTTTGTCTAATGAAAAATGGAAACAAGCTAGGAATATGGAAATGAAGGCATTGAAAAAGAACAAAAATTGGGAATTGGTGAAGTTACTAGAAGGAAAAAAATCGGTGGGTTGTAAATGGGTGTATACAGTGAAGTATAAGGCAGATGGGTCAATTGAGAGGTACAAAGCATGGTTGGTAGCCAAAGGATGCACTCAGACCTACGGAATTAACTACTTAGAGACTTTTGCTCCCATTGCAAAAATGAATACAGTTAGATTAATTGTTATCATTAGCAGCAAATTATGGTTGGGATGTGCAATAGTTTGATGTCAAGAATGCTTTCTTGGATGGGGAACTCAATGAAGAGATTTGTATGGAGGTTTTGCCAGGTTATGAAAAGAAGTTGGCAGCTCGTATTGTTTGTAAATTAAAAAAGGCATAATATGGCCTTAAATAGTCACCACGAGCATGGTTCAAAAGATTTACGAGAGTTATGTTGAATACAGGGTATAAATAAAGCCAAGGAGATCATACATTGTTTATTAAACATTCTCTTTCAGGGGGAGTTATAGGACTATTGGTATTTGTGGATGACATAATAGTGACAGAAGATGATGTTAAGGAGAAACAGGCCCTAAGGCAATACTTGGCTAAGGAATTTGAAATCAAAGAGTTAGAAAGGCTAAAGTATTTTCTTAGAATAGAGGTTGCTCACTCTAGGGAAGGAATTTTTATCTTTCAGCAAATGTCATAGATCTTCTTAAAAAAACTGGCAAGACAGCATGTAGGCCTGCAAATACACCCATGAATCCTAATCTTGAACTTAGGAAAGCAGAAGAAGATGCTGTGGTACATAAAGAAATGTATCAATGCCTAGTAGGAAGACTTATTTATCTATCTCACACATGACCAGATATAGCATATGTAGTGGGTCTGATTAGTTAGTTTATGCATAATCCAAAGGAGGTTCATCTACAGGCAGCATATAGAGTACTACATTATCTCAAAGGAATGCTAGTGAAATGTATTTTGTTTAGAAGAAATAGAGGATTAGTGCTTGAGTCATACACTGATGCTAATTTTGTAGCATTAATTGATGATAAAAGATTGACCTTAGGGTATTGCACTTTTCTTGGGGGAAATCCTGTGACATGAAAAAGTGAAAGACAAGGTGTAGTCACTTGGTCAAGTGCAAAGGTTGAATTCAGAGTAATGGCTCAATGTGTGTGTAAACTTCTATGGTTGAGGATCATTCTTGAAGATTTAAAGATTAAATAGGATGGCCTTATGAGACTCTACTGTGACAACAAAGCTGCAATCAGCATAGCTCACAATCCAGTACAACATAATTGGACAAAGCATATTGAAATTGATAGACACTTTATTAAAGAAAAACTAGACAGTAGACTAATTTGTACACCTTTTGTTCCTACAAATGGACAACTTGCTGATGTTCTTACTAAAGGACTGAGTAATCTATTGTTTCAAACTATTGTATCCAAGCTGGGAATAAGTAATAACTATTCACCAGCTTAAGGAGGAGTGTGAAAAAATATGTAAAGCTAGGTGACTATGTTAGGAAGTTACTTAGGAGTTTTGACTATTTGATAGGATTCCTCTAAATAATGGAATTAGATTCACTATTGATTTTTCTAATCAATCCCTTAAATCATAAGATTTTGATTATGGTTGACTTTAGATCTTGGATGAGTGCTAGGGCTATAATATAAGTATGTGTTTTGTAATACTCTAAAAAACATAATAGGAAAACTTATTTTTTCAGTTTTCAACAGGATAAAATATATTAATGCTCTGGTTTGGCAAGAAATGCTTTTCTTTTTACCATTTGCCATAGAATTAAAGGTCATCCATCAAATGAAACAAACTTAGATTGATGTGATAATCTCTATTCTATTTATGATTGGGCACCGTGAACACATTCTCCTCATAAAGATACATGATATTTATGCCTTGATATGGTAGGAAAAGCTTCTTTTTGCCATTTTCCTTATAGTCAAAGTTTGTCCGTTGAATGAAACAAACTTGGATTCTCTTAATAATCTCCATTCATATCATGATTAGCCACCATAAACAAGTTCTTGTCATTGGGATGTGTGATATTACGCTTTGATTTGGCAAAAAAATGATTCTTTCCCCTTTTTTCCTAGCATTGAAGTCCATTTGTCAAATGAGACAAACTTGGGTTCTCGAAATAATCTCCATTTTTTTCATGGTTGGGCACTATAACCATATTCTTTTCATTGGGATATATGATATTGATGCTTTGGTTTGTCAGGAAAAGCTTTTCTTTCCACCTTTTTTCATAGAATCAAATTTTCTTTGTCAAATAAGACAAATTTGGATTCTTGTAATAATCTTCATTCTTTTCCTAATTTGGCACCATAACATGTTTTGCTTATTAGGATACATGACATGGATGCTTTGGTTTGGCAGGAAAAGCTATTCTTTCCACCATATTACTTAGAGTCAAAGTTCATCTGTTAAATGAAGTAAACTTTAATTCTAGTAATAATCTCTATTCTTTTCATGATTGGGCATTGCAAACTTGTTATTCTTATTGGGACACATGATATTGTTGCTTTGGTTTGACATTGAAAGCTTTTCTTTTCACCATTTCCTTAGAGTCAAAGTTCATCACTCCAATGAAACATACTAGGATTCTCGCAATAATCTCTATTCTTTACATGATTGGGTGCCATAAAAATTTTCTCCTATTTGGGATACAAGATATTGATGCTTTGGTTTGCCAAGAAATGGCTTTCTTTTCACCATTTTCCTTAGAATCAAATATCATCCGTTGAATGAGACAAACTTAGATTCTTGTGATAATCTTCATTCTTCTCATGATTGGGCATTGCAACCACATTCTACTCATTATGATACATAATATTGATCATTTGGTTTGGCATGAAATGCTTTTTTTTCACTATTTTCCTTAGAATCAAAGTTTATCTATCAAATGAGATAGACTTGGATTCTCATCTCTACTCTCTTTAGGATTATGCACCACAAACAAATTCTCTTCATTTGGACACACAATATTGATGCTTTGGTTTAAAAAGAAAAACTTTTTCTTTCATCATTTTCCTTAGAGTCAAAGTTTCATCCATCTAATTAGACAAACTTTGATTCTCATAATAATCTCCACTCTTTTAATGATTAGGCATGATAAACATGTTCGCCTCTTTGGGATACACGATAGGAAAAGCTATTCTTTCCACCATTTTCCTTAGAGTCAAAGTTCATTCATCAAATGAGACAAACTTAGATTTTCCAAATTGTTTGCATTCTTTTTATGATTATGCACTATAACAATATTTCCTTTATTAGGATACATGATATTAATGCTTTGGTTTGCCATAAAAAGCTTTTCTTTCTATCATTTTTCATAGAATCAATGTTCATTCATCAATTGAGAAAAACTTGGATTCTTGTAATGATCTCCATTCTTTTCATAATTGGGCACCATAAACATGTTCTCCTTATTGGGATAAATGTTTGGTTTGGCAGGAAAAGCTTTTTTTTTCCACCATTTTCCTTAGAGTCAAAGTTCACTTGTAGAATGAAACAAACATTAATTCTTGTTGTAATCTCTATTCTTTTCATGATTGGGCACCATAAACATGTTCTCCTAATAGGGATACATGATATTGTGCTGTGGTTAGCAGGAAAAGCTTTTCTTTCCACTATTTTCCTTAGAGTCAAAATTCACTTGTAGAATGAAACAAACATTAATTCTTGTTGTAATCTCCATTCTTTTCATGATTGGGTACTATAAACACGTTCTCCTAATAGGGATACATGATATTGTGTTATGGTTAGCAGGAAAAGCTTTTTTTTCCATCATTTTCCTTAGAGTAAAATTTCATTTGTTCAATAAGACAAATGTGGCTTATCATAACAATCTCCATTGTTTTCATGATTTAGTTTAGTGACAAAAGCTTTGTTGCCACTATTTTCCTTAGAGTCAAAGTTCATCCATCAAAAAAGGCAAACTTAGATTCCTAAAATAATCCCCACTCCTTTTGTCATTGAGCTCTATAAACAGATTCTTCTCACTGTGATTCACAATATTGAGTCTTTGGTTTAGTAAAATATGCTTTTTTCTGCCATTTTCCTTAGAATCAAAATTTGTCTGTGAAATAGCATAAACCCAGATTCTCATAATAATCTCCATTATTTTTGTGATTAGGTACTATAAACACATTCTACTCATTGGGATGAATAAGCTTGGTTTAGCATGAAACATTTTTTCCACTATTTTCCTTATAATCAAAGTTTGTCGATTAAACAAGATAAACTTTGATTCTTATAATAATCTCCATTCTTTTCATGAATGGATACTGTAAACACGTTTTGCTAATTGGGTGTATGATATTGATGCTTTAGTTTGGTAAAAAAAGCTTTTCTTTCCATGATATTCCTTAGAGCCAAAGTTCGTTAATTGAATGAGACAAACTGTTATTCTAGTAATGATCTTTATTCTTTTCATGATTTGGCACCATAAACAGTTCTCCTCATTGGGATACATGATATTAATGCTTTGGTTTTATTATGAAAAGCTCTTCTTTCCATGGTTTTCAATAGAATCAAAGTTCTTCCATTAAATGAGAAAAACTTCCTTTCTCAGAAAAATCTCCATTATTTCCATGATTGGGCAATATAAACACGTTTTACTTATTAGGATACCCCATATTGATGCTTTGGTTTGGAATAAAATAATTTTCTTTCCACCATTTTTCTTAGAATCAAAGTTTTTTCGGGAAATGAGACAAACTAGGATTCTTCATGAACAAACTTTGATTCTCATAGTAATCTCCATTCTTTTCATAATTAGGAACCATAAATGCATCCTCATTAGGATACATAGCATTGATGCCTTTTGGCAAAAAAGGCCAGCACTTTCCTTAAAGTCAAAGTTCATTCGTCGAATAAGACAAACTTGGATTCTCAAGATAATCACCATTGTTTTCATGGTTGAGCACTATAAAAGTGTTCTCCTCATTGGGATACATGATATTGATGCTTTATTTTAGCAAGAAATGCTTTTCTTTCCACGATTTTTCTTAGAGTTAAAGTTTATCCATCCAATGAGACAAACTTTCAGTCTTGTAATAGCTTTACTTTTTACATGTTTGGGCACTGTAAACATGTTATGCTCATTGGGATACATGATATTGATGCTTTGGTTTGGCAAGAAAAGCTTTTCTTTCTGCCATTTTTTTAAAGTTAGAGTTCATCCGTCAAGTAAGGCAATCTTGGATTCTCTTAATAATCTCCATTCTTTACATGATTGGGCATAATAAACACATTTTTTTATTGGGGTACACGATATTGATGCTTCAGTTTAGCATGAAAAGCTTTTCTTGCCTCCATTTTCCTTAGAGTCAAAGTTCATCCATCGAAAAAGGCAAACTTAGATTCTTACAATAATCTCCACTCTTTTCATCATTGGGCTATACAAACACATTCTCCTCACTGAGATTCAGGATATTGATGCTTTGGCTTAGCTAGAAATGCTTTTCTTCCCACCATTTTCCTTAAAATCAAAGTTTGCTTTCTAAAATGCCATCTAGTCTTTCTCTAAGTCCTGAAGATCTTTATAGATGGCATCTTTTGTCTTAACAAGGTCACGTATCTACCCCCTCAAACTTGACACTCATGCTCCCATTGGCTCTTCAGCTTCTTGCACCTGATGAATTTCCTTAGTGAAATCAGTTTTTTTTTGGTCCAAACTCAAGATCTCAATCTCAAATGGAAGATTATCTATTAAAACATGAAGGGTTTTCTTAGTAGGCAATAGTATGGAGTTGTTAACTCACCTAACTATACAATCTTCATAGCTAAAGTCATTGTTTTCTCTCTTTTTAATTTGACTTGGTAGGTCTTTTTCCATGCGTCAAAGATCTTATGCACTTGGCTTATGTAACAGAGTGTAAACGATGCTTCCCCATAATCTGTTATGAGGCACCTATGAAATGGCTTGCATTTGTACACTCTATTATGAGGCCAAGAATGATCCATGGAACTGTCCAAGGTACTTCATTGGCATTCAAATCTTGGAACTTTGCGGTCCATTTATCTTTGGTGATATCTTGTGACCACTCTTTTTCCAAGAACTTGGTAAGAGGAATAAAATTTTGCATGTATGGCTATAGCAATTTCTTACCTAAAAATGCTTAAAGAGCCATATGTACAAAATTGATAAGCATCCGATAAAGTGTGCTTTGCCCTTTTTTTTCCCAAAATTTGAGGACTATATAGTCTTCACTAAGATGGTAGGAGTAGGATTGAAATCAGAACTAAATTTTGAGCATATCTACCATAACAACCTCCATGTGTCCCAAAGTTCTAAAAAAATGATTAGACCATAGATTGCAAATGCGAGAGCATCCGAATCTTCTTCATATCTTACTGGGTATTTATGGTAAATTTTAAACTATCCCATATGATACATGCACTATTCCCTAGTTTAACTAGATATGAGTCCACCTAATGTTCTCTAACTCCAAGCATACTGGCCAACTTCTTCCTGAGGGCTATAGTTTGTCAACTTAGAGTAAATTTTGCTGAATTAAGCACTTATGATATTAAGCATGGCTGCATACTCTTCTATAGTAAGGACCAGATCATGCCCATTGAAGGTAAAACACCTATATACGGAATTCCAAAATTGCATCATGGTGCATAGTAATTTGAAATCAACTTAGACTTAGACGGAGCAGTACCCCTATAATCTTTTATAAAGATTGCCTTATCAATCTCATCCTAATTGTTCAACACATCTCTTAATGGTTGCACTACTTGAAAATCATTTCAGCTTGTTCTGGGATCTCTAAGATATGACCAAGTCAAAGATATCCCCATTCTCTCTCTGTTCCCTTTTGAACTCGTTCTTGACTATCTTAAAATCTTTGAAAACTATGGCTAGTGCTTGTTTCATAGTAAGATACTTATCTGTGGGACATTACCCCTTGAATAAACTATCCCAAGATGGTATGAAATGACATGATGTATGTAGTAAGGACAAAAAACAAAAGAAACACTACGTTAGTAATGTATCAAAGACAAGAAATCAATCATAAAATAAAAGTGCTTGGAGCATTATGACACCTCAAGACAAGCATAAAAAATATAGGTATAATCAGTTTGTCCACAAACCTAGACTTATGTGAATAGCATTCTAGTATGTCCGAAATATATGTGTCCAATAAAGAGGAAAACTAATTCTAAAGAAAATGACAATTCTTTCATCACCATACAGTTACAAGCTAATTCCAAGCCATTAGTCAAACATGACAGCTTATTTAGGTGTTTTCTCCCATTAAGATAGCATGAGGCCACTAGGTACTCATTTATCATTGTCCAATGATTGATGGGCTTAAGCCATTGGTTAGGCAGCATAATGACTTACCCAAGTAGGTTTAGTTCCCTAGGAGGCTATATGATGTGCTGCATCGTGGTTGGCCTAGGATAAATGAAATGATGCATTGGTTTCTTAACAAAAGCTTTTCTTCCCGCTATTTTCCTTAGATCAATGTTCGTTCATTAATAAGGACAAACATGGATAATCATAATAATCTCCTTTTTATTCTTGTTGGGCATCATAAACACATTCTCCTCATTAGGATAGATGACAATGATGCTTTGGTTTCATAAGAAAAGCTTTTCTTTCCAACATTTTTTTGGAATCAAAGTTAATCCATTAATTGTGTCAAACATAGATGCACATAATAATCTCCTTTTGATGCAGAAACCATAAGAATGATGTCCTAAAACCCTAAAGTAACACTTTTGATCAAAGGCCAGAAGCCTAGAAAATAATAAGAAACTAAAATAGGATTCTTGACCTGATAATTTAAATACAAAACATAAACCAAGAATGCCAAAGGAATTGAAAACTTGACGCAATGCTTTAGCATCAATTACAAACCAAGAATATCAAAAGTTGAATGCCATAAGATTAAACTAACCTTGATAAGTTCTAATGGAGTCCAAAGAAGAACTCAAAGAAATGTGCCTCACTAAGAAGACTACTTGTATTAATTATCCAAAGAAAATTGAAAAACTAGTCTTACAGGTGCAACACACTATTTATAGCCAAAAGACAAAACCTTAAGGCATCTTAACTAGTGAAACTCATATAAGCCTTTAGATGGCAAATTAAAATGTCAAAATAAAGCCCTAAGCTAATAACCAGTGTCCCAAAGCATGGGCCCCTGATATAGTTACTTAAAACAATTAAAATAACTTATGATAGGCATGTGCCACTTATTAAAAAGGGTTTAGCCCATAAGTAAACAAAAGATAAGCCTAAATATAAACATTTAGCCTAATCACTAAATAACTTACTCATAAGCTTGAAGCAAGTTAACTAAGCATGGTTAATTAAAGCCCACTTCCTCCCTGAATTCTAAGTCCATTCCATCTCTATCTTTAGCTTTTTGTATGAATAGCATCTTAATTTATCCTTGCACATAGTTTTGTAGTTGTTTAGCCGGGCTCATGTAAGAGGTCCACTCAACACTTGGAAGTCCTTTGGAACATCACCTATGCTGTCTTGCATTAGCTAGATCACATCATTCCTCTATTCCTTGAAAGGATTCATCCTCGAATTAGTACCTATATCAAAAGGAGAAAGATCAAAAACATTAAACGTAGAACTCACTTGATACTTACCTGGTAGGTTTAACTTGTAAGCATTGTCATTAATCTTTTCTAAGACATAGAAAGGTCTATCTCCATATGGTTGCAGCTTGGTTTTCCTTGGTGTTTGAAACCTCTCTTTCCTCATGTGAACCAATACACAATCTTCAGGTTCAAAAGTGACAAGTCGACGTCCCTTATTAGCTTGGGCAGTGTTTTTTTCATTCTTTTTCTCAATGTGTTGTCATGCTTGTTCATGGATCTGTTTCACCAAATTAGCCTTCCTCTTTTCGTCTAAGCTAACTACCTCATTCACCGATAAAGGCATTAAATCTAATGGAGTTAAAGGGTTAAAACCACAAAACAATCACAAAAAGAGAATAACTAGTTGAAGAATGCACAGAACGATTATAAGCAAACTCGACAAGAGGAATACAATCTTCCTAAATTTTTAAATTCCTTTAAATAATAGATCATAGCAAAGTTCCTAAGGTTCAATTTACTACTTTGGTATGCCCATCAGTTTGGGGATGACAAGTGGTGGAAAATAAAAACTTAGTTCTTAATTTTCCCTACAACATTCTCTAAAAATGACTAAAGAATTTAACATCCCTATCACTCACAATTGTCCTAGGAATCCCATGCAAATGAACAATGTCTCAAAAGAACAAATCAGCTATGATTATTTATGGCAAGGAATAAAATGAACCATCTTAGAAAACCTATCAATAACCATAAATATTGAATCCATTCCCCCTTATTTCTAGGCAACCTTAAAATGAAGTCCATAGACAAATCTATCCATGGTCTATTAGGAATAGGAAGTGGGGTGTACAAACCATGAGGTAATGTCCTAGACTTGGCTTGTCTACCGAAATACAATGAGAACACACTCTCTTAACATTTCTATGCATTTGTGGCCAGTAAAAACATTTTTATAGTATGGGCAATGTCTTATGAACCTTAAAATGCCCCATCAATCTATAAAGTAATTCTCTTAAAGAACAAGAAGGCACACAAAGTTTATTCACCCTAAAAAAAACCATTATGCCTATAAAATTTACTGAAAGTAGAATTTTCACTTGCCTCATGCATATTTTCAAAATCATAATCTTTTACATACAATTCTTTGATATACTAAAATCCTAATAACTTCATAATAAGTGTAGATATTAAGGAATACCTGAGTGACAAAGCATCAGCTACAACATTGTCCTTCCCTTGTTTGTACTGAATGGCATAAAAAAATGTCTCAATGAAATCTACCCACTTTGCATGGTGGCGATTCAGTTTACCTTGACCCTTTAGGTGCTTTAAGGATTCATGATCAGAGTGAATGACAAATTCTTTAGGCCAAAGGTAATGCTGCCACATCTCTAGAGCCCTCACCGATGCATACAACTCATTGTCATATGTTAAGTAGTTCAAAGTGGCTCTGCTGAGTTTTTTACTGAAAAATGCTATGGGACATTTTTCTTCCATCAAGATAGCACCAATACCTATCCTTGAAGCATCACATTTAATCTCAAAAGTTCTTTAGAAATTAGGCAATTGCAATAAATGAGCAGAACACAATTTATCTTTCAACAAAGTAAAGGCTCTTTCTTGTTCCTCTCCCCATTTAAAATTCACATGCTTTCTAATCACGTTTGCTAAGGGTAAAGCAATAGCGTTAAAGTCCCTCACAAAATGTCGATAGAAGCTTTCCAACCAATGGAAACTTTTTACTTTAGTCACAGATTTAGGTGTTGGCCACTCTTTAATTGCCTTTATCTTTTTTGGATCAACTTTAATACCTTTTGCACTCACAATAAATCTAAGAAAAATAACTTTTTTTATGCAAAAAAAGCACTTTTTAATATTAGCATACAACTTTTCCTTCCTAAGCATCTAGCACACATTTCAATTGATTCATATGTTCATCTAAACTCTTGCTGTACACGATAATGTCATCAAAATATCCAAAATAAACCTACCAATGAATGCGCAAAATATGATTCATCAATCTCATTAATCTAGTAGGTGCATTAGTAAGACCAAATGGCATAACTAACCACTCATATAACCCATGTTTAGTCTTAAAGGTAGTTTTCCACTCATCACCAGGTTTCATTCTAATCTGATGGTATCCACCTTTCAAATCAATTTTAGAAAATATGCTAGAACCATACAACTCATCTAGCATATCATATAATCTAGGAATAGGGTGATGATACTTTATAGTGATTTTATTGACAGCCCTATAATCCACACACATCCTCCAAGTTCCATCTTTCTTTGGAACTAATAACATACACACAGCACACGGACTCATGCTTTCCCACACGTAACCTTTTACCGATAGCTCTTTAACTTGCCTTTAAAGTTCTTTTATCTCCTCAAGATTGCTTTTATATGCCTGATGATTGGGAATTACTGCACTAGGGATGAAATTAATTTGATGTTTATTTCCTCTAATTGGTGGAAATCCCTTTGGAACCTTTTTTGTGAAGACATCTTTATATTCCTGTAACAAAGAAATAATAGCACTAGATAGAGAAGGGTTAAGATCGTTAGTGTTCAAATAAGCCTCTTTGAACATAAGTACAATCAATGGCTTTTGAGCATAGAAAGCACTTTTGCATTCCTTCTCTTTGCATAAAAGCTTTTATTTTTCATTCTTGCTGTTAGGTTCTCTTCTTGCTCACTCAAACTAACTTGCTCTTCTAACATTTTTTTTTTATTTTTGCTCTCATTTTTCTTGTTTTTCTCACCACTCACACTCTCTTCATTTTCATTCCACATGATCTCACTTTGGTTCCCTCTCTGTTTATTTTGATATTCATACACGTTTTTAGGTGTTATTAGAATAAGTGTCACACGTCAATCATCCTTCTAACAAGAGTACCTATTCTTGAAACCATCATGGATAACACGCCTATCATATTGCCATGGCCTTCCTAATAAGATATGACTTGCATACATAGGTATAACATTACATAACACCTTATCAGAATATTTCCCAATTAGAAAGGAAATAATCACCTATTTATTCACTTTAACCTTCACACATTCATTCAGCCATTATAGCTTATATGGCTAAGGATGTCTCATGCATTGCAACCCTAACTTCTTCACTAAGGTAGTACTAGCTACATTGGTACAACTACCTCCATTAGTGATGAAAGTACATACCTTATTGTTGATGTGACAATGGGTATGGAAGATGTTCCCACGTTGCTCCTCATCTCCATTCTCTTTCATTTGAAGATTCAAAATAGGCCTAACTACTAATGCTTATCCATGGACCGCATACTCAACATCACTTTTTTCTTCAAATGAAGAAGAAGAATCTATCTTATTTTCATCATCGATCATAATTATACCATCGATTTTCATGACCATGGCTGTCTTGTTAGGACATTGAGAAATGATATGGACTATTTCTAAACATCTAAACATTTCGTGTCATGATATCTATTAGATTAGGAAGAGTTGGTACCTTTTTTTATCGCTGACTGTCTTGCTTTTATTTTTATCCTTGTTTTCTTTAAGCTTGGCAACAACTTTGTCCTTTTTAGTTTTACTCTAATTCATTTTCCAAGAAGAATTGGAACCTGAATTTGATGTAGTAGACTTGTGCACCCTTTTAAACTTAAGTTGCCTATCCACTTTCATAGCCATATGCACTATCTCATCAGGCTCACGTAATGATGCAACTCAATCACATTGGCTATCTCCTGATTTTAGCCAATCAAGAAATATGCCATGGTTGCCTCTCGATCTTCTTCCATATTAGCTCTAATCATGGTGATTTCCATCTGCTTATGGTAGTCCTCTACACTCTTAGAACATTGAGTAAGGTTTTGAAGCCCCTGATGCAAATCTTAATAATAATGGCTTGGCATAAAACGCTTCCTCATTATAGCTTTCATCTTAACCCAAGTTTTAATAGGTCTCTCCAAATTTTTGCGATGACTAAGAATAACTTGATCCCACCAAACAGTTGCATAATCTATGAATTCAACTGCAGCAAGTTTCACCTTTTTTTTCTTTAGAATAAAGGTGGCATTCAAACACAAGCTTAACTTTTCGTTCCCACTCTAGATACAAGTCAAGATCATTTTTACCCTGAAATGGAAGAAACAAAATTTTAATGCTACCAATATTTCGGTCCATACCATCATGATTCCTACACTCCCTTCTAGGCCAGCGGTCTTGCATAGCTCTTCTTTGTGCAAATCTTTTAGCATTTACGTACTCTACCTTACTTTCATCCTTATCTTCATCCACTGGCTTATTCTCTCCCAAAGGTTGGATATTTGGCCAGTTCCTCATTTTTTCATTTGGTTGCTTTCTTCTTATCCTCACAATTGTAGCTTCTTGTCTGTCCATTTTATCTTGAAGATTTCCAATGACAAGTTGCATTCTTTCAAACTATTGTTGCATGGCCCGAATAGTGAAAGCAAGTTCTAGCTGTGTTTCTTGCTTTTCGCTGCTACTACCATCCTGTTTGGATGCTTCCATGCCTTTTCCTAGCAAATTCGTACTTGTAATAACAAAAATTGGTTAAGACCTCACAAAAATCAATCCCTCATGTGTTTATCCTTAATTTAGCCTTGTAATGATATGAAAACCCTAAGAACAATGTCCTAAAACCCCCAAATAACACTTTGGATCAAAGACTAGAAACCTAGAAAATAATAAAACTAAAATAGGATTTTTTTTAAAACACTCACAATGAAGCAATCAAGAGTTAAGTCCAATTTAAAGCAATTCAAACTAATGACAACTCTTAAATTTGCAAATGAACAAATTGGAAATAAAGAAAGGTCAAAAAAAGGAAGAAAGACACGTGAAAACAAAAAACTGAATAGCAAAATTGAAGTAAATAGCAAAAGATAAGGCTTACTCAATTCATGTATATGACCTAAAACCTAATGCAAAGAAATAAAAGAGGAAACAAAACAATGAATGTTCTATAAATTATGGTGATTGGATGTATGAATGACTCAAAATGTAAACATTAAAAATCAATCAATTAATTGATTTAAAAAAATTGATTGGAAAGAGATTAAAAAGGAAATTACCAAGATATCAAAAAAAGAAAGCACAGAATTTGGTCAAACTAATATATTAATTAATTTTAGAGAAAAAAAGGAAACTATAAAAAATACAGCAAAGGTAACAAAATCAGAGAATTGATTGGAAGGAAAAAAAAGGACACTACTAAGATATTAGAAAAGGAAAGAACAAAATCTAGTCAACCTAAGCGGGTAAAATTATATCAAACTCTCTTAAATTTTCATAACATAAATTGCCTTTTTGCAGGTGCATCCAACCTTTTTTTCACCTATTTTTTTGACTTTTTTCTTTTCTTCTTCTTTTTTTGTATAGTATACTAATGATCGGCAATAATTAAAAGGCTAACCACAATAAGAACAATTTAATAAAAGAAAGCTCACTTAATCTAAACTAAAGCTCTGATACCAAATGATGCGAAAGCTCTAAGAACGATGTCCTAAAACCCCAAATAACACTTTGGATCAAAGACTAAAAACTTAAAAAATAATAAGAAACTAAAATAGGATTCTTAACCCAATAATTTAAATACAAAACATAAACCAAGTATACCAAAGGAATTGGAAACTTGACCCAATGCTTTAGCATCAATTGCAAACCAAGAATATCAAAAGTTGAACGCCACAAGATTAAACTTACCTTGATAAGTTTTGATAGAGTCCAAAAAGAACTTAAAGAAATTTGCCTCACCAAGAAGACTACTTGTATTAATTATCCAAAGAAAAACTAAAAAACTAATTTTACATTTGCAATAAACTATTTATAGCCAAAAGATAAAATACTAAGGCATTTTAACTAGTGAAACTCCTATAGGCCTTTAGATGGTCAATTAAAATGTCAAAACAAAGCCCCAAGCCCACTAGTGTCCCAAAGTATGGGCCATTGATATAGATACTTAAAACAATTAAAATAACATGTGACAAGCATGTGCCACTTATTAAAAATGGTCTGGCCCATAAGTAAACAAAAGATAAGCCTAATTATTAACATTTGGCCCAATCACTAAATAACTTGCTCATATTGCTTATAAGCCTAAAGCAAGTTACCTAAGCAGGATTTATTGAAGCCCATTTCCTCCTTGAATTCTAAGTCCACTCTATTTCCATCTTTAACTTTTTGTATGAATAACTTCTTGATTAGTCTTTGCATATCTTTTTGTAGTTGTTTAGCCAATGCTCGTGTAACAGGTCCACTCAACACTTAGAAGTCCTTTGGAACATCATCTACGTTGTCTTGCATTGGCTGGATCGCATTATTCCTCTATTCTTAAAAAATATTCATCCTCGAATTAGTACTTACATCAAAAGGGGAAAGATCAAAAACATTATACTTGGAACTCACTTGATACTTACCTGGTAGATCTAACTTGTAAGCATTATCATTAATCTTTTCTAAGACTTGGAAAGGTCTATCTTTATGTGGTGCAGCTTGGCTTTCCTTTGTGTTGAAAACCTCTATTTCCTCATGTGAACCAATACCCAATCTTCGAGTTTAAAAGTGACAAGTTAGCATCCCTTATTAGCTTAGGCAGCGCTCTTTTCATTCTTCTTCTCATTGTCATGCTTGTTCATGGATCTATTTCACCAAATCAGCCTTCTTCTTTTTGTCTAAGCTAGCTATCTTATTCACAGGTAAAGGCATCAAAGCCAATGGAGTTAAAGGGTTATTACCATCAATAATCTCGAAAAGAGAATAACCAGTTGAAGAATGCACAGAACGATTATAAGCAAACTTGATAAGAGGAATAAAATCTTCCTAAATTTTCAAATTCCCTTGAATAAAGATCATAGCAAAGTTTCTAAAGTTTGATTTACTACTTCAGTTTACCCATCAATTTAGGCATAACAAGTAGTGGAAAATAATAACTTAGTTTCTAATTTTCTCTACAACATTCTTTAACAGTGACTAAGGAATTTAACATCCCTATCACTCACAATTATCCTAGGAATCCCATGCAAATGAACAATGCCATGAAAGAATAAATCAGCTATGATTGTGGCATCATCAGTTTTATGGCAAGGAATGAAATGAGCTATCTTAGAAAGCCTGTCACAACCACAAATATTAAATCATTCCCTTCTTGGTTCTAGGCAACCCAAAAATGAAGTCTATAGACAAATCTATCCACGATCCATTAGGAACAAGAAGTAGGGTGTACAAACCATAAGGTAATGTCCTAGACTTGGCTTGTCTACATGAAATACAATGAGAACACACTCTTTCAACATCCGTACACATTTATGGCCAGTAAAAATGTTCTTACAAGATGGCCAATGTCTTATAAGCCCCAAAATGCCCCATCAATCCACCACTATGAGACTCACACACAAGTAATTATCTTAAAGAACAAGAAGGCACACAAATTTTATTCTCTTTAAATAAAAAACCATCATGCCTATAAAATTTATCAAAAGTAGAATTTTCACTTGCCTTATGCATATTTGCAAAATCATGATCTTTTACATAAAATTCTTTAAGATACTCAAATCCTAATAACTTCGTAATAAGTGTAGATATTAAGGCATACCTGCGTGATAAAGCATCGGCTACAACATTGTCCTTTCCTTGTTTATACTGAATGACGTAAGGAAATATCTCAATGAACTCTACCCACTTTGCATGGCGATGATTTAGTTTACTTTAACCCTCTAAACGCTTCAAGGATTCATCATCAGAGCGAATGACAAATTTTTTATGCCAAAGGTAATGCTGCCATGTCTTTAGAGCCCTCACCAATGCATACAACTCCTTATCATATGTTAAGTAATTTAAGGTGGCTTCGCTGAGTTTCTCACTGAAAAATGCTATGGGATGTTTTTCTTGCATCAAGACAGCACTAATACCTATCCCTGAAGCATCATATTCATCTCAAAAATTTTATTAAAATTAGACAATTGTAATAAAGGAGCATAACATAATTTTTCTTTCAACAAAGTAAAGGCTCTTTGTTGTTCCTCTCCCCATTTAAAAGTTCACATGCTTCTTAATCACTTTTATTAAGGGTGAAGCAACGATGCTAAAGTCCCTCACAAAACGTTGATAGAAGCTGACCAACCCATGGAAACTCCTTACTTTAGTCATAGATTTAGGTCTCAGCCACTTTTTAATTACCTTTATCTTTTCTGTATCAACTTCAATACCTTTTGGAATCATAATAAATTCGAGAAAAATAAATTTTTCCATGTAAAAAAAGCACCTTTTCATATTAGCATATAACTTTTCCTTCCAAAGAACATCCAGCACATATTTTAAAAGATTCATATGTTTATCTAAGCTCTTGTTGTGCACTAAAATGTCATCAAAATATACCACAATGAACTTGCCAATGAATGCATCTAAAATATGATTCATCAATCTCATGAATGTACTAGATGCACTAGTAAAACCAAATGGCATAACTAACCACTCATATAACCCATGTTTAGTCTTAAAGGCAAATTTCCACTCATCACCCAGTTTTATTCTACTCTGATGATATCCATTTTTTCTAATCAATTTTAGAAAAATGTAAGAACCATAAAACTTATCATCATATCATTTAATATACGAAAAGGGTAATGATACTTTACAGTAATTTTATTGATAGCCCTACAATCCACACACATCCTCTAAGTTTCATCTTTCTTTGGAACCAATAACATAGGCATAGCACAAGGACTCATGCTTTCCCTCAGGTGCCCTTTTGCCAATAACTCTTTAACTTGCCTTTGGAGTTCTTTTATCTCTTCAGGGTTGCTCCTATATGCTAGATGATTGGGAATTGCTGCACTAAAGATGAAATCAATTTGATGTTCAATTCCTCTAATTGGGGGTAATCCTTTTGGAGCTTTTTTTAGGAAGACATCTTCATATTTCTGTAACAAAGAAACAGCAGCATTACATAAAGAAGGGTTAAGATCATTAGTGTTCAAATAAGTCTCTTGTACATAAGTACAATTATTGGCTTTTGAGCATAGGAAGCACTCTTGGATTCCCTCTCTTTTGCATAAAAGCTTTTATTTTTCACTCTTACTGTTAGGTTCTTTTCTTGCTCACTCACACTAACTTGCTCTTCTAACACTTTTTTTCTATTTTTGCTCTTATTTTTCTTATTTTTCTCACCACTCACACTTTTTTCTTTTTTGTTACACGTGAACTCACTTTGGTTCCCTCTTTGTTTATTTTGATATTCATACACCTCTTTTAGGTGTCATTAGAACAAGTATTACAAGTCAACCATCCTTCTGAAAAGAGTACCTGCTCTTGAACCATTATGGATAACATGCTTACCATATTGCCATGGCCTTTCTAACAAGATATGACTTGCATGCATAGGTACAACATCACATAACACCTCATCAGAATATTTCCCAATTGAAAAGGAAATAATAACTTGTTTATTCACTTTAACCTTTCTATATTCATTCAGCCATTGTAGCTTATATGGCTGAGGATATCTCATGCAATGCAATCCCAACTTCTCCCCTAAGGTAGTATTAGCTACATTGGTATATCTACCTTCATCAATGACATCAAAGTACATACCCTATTATTGATGTGCAAATGAGTATGAAAGATGTTCTCAAGTTGCACCTCATCTCCATCCTTCTTTATTTAAAGATTCAAAACATGCCTAACTACTAATGCTTCTCCATAGACCGCATACTCTACATCACTTTCTTATTCAGATGAAGAAGAAGAATCCTTCTTACTTTCATCATCGATCACAACTATACCATCGGCTCTCATGACCATAGCTCTCTTGTTAGGACATTGAGAAGAAATATGGCCTGTTCCCAAACATCTAAAACATTTAGTATCACAATATCTATTAGATTGGGAAGAGTTGGTACCTTTTTTACCACTAACTGCCTTGCCTTTATTTTTATCCTTGTCTTCTTTAAGCTCGGCAACAACTTTATCCTTTTTAGTTTTACTCCAATTCATTTTCCAAGAAGAATTAAAACCTGAATTTGATGAAGTAGACTTATGCACCCCTTTGAACTTAAGTTACCTTTTGACTTTTCATAAGCATACTCACCATCTCTTTAAGCTCTATACAATGATGCAATCAATCACATTGGCTATCTACCAATTTAAGCCATTCAAGAAACATGCCATGGTTACCTTTCTATCTTCTTCCATATTAGCTCTAAGCATGCTGATTTCCATCTCCTTATGGTAGTCCTCTACACTCTTGGAACATTGAGTGAGGTTTTGAAGTTGCTGATGCAAACCTTGATAATAATAGCTTGGCAAAAAATTGCTTCCTCATTATAGCTTGCATCTCAGCCCAAGTTTTAATAGGTCTTTTCAAATTTCTACGATGACTACGAATAACTTGATCCCACCAAACTATTGCACAATCTGTGCATTCAACCGTAACAAGTTTCACCTTATTTTCATTCTAATAATGGTGGCATTCAAACATAAACTCAACTTTCTGTTCCAACTCTAGATATATAAGTCAAGATTATTTTTACCCTAAAATGGAGGAAAAATGGAGGAATCTTCATTTTAATGCTACCAATATTTTGATCCTTACCATCATGATTCCTACACTCCCTTTTCGGCTAGCGGTCTTGCCTAGCTCCTTTTTGTGCAAATCTTTTAGTATTCATGTACTTTACCTCATTTTTATCCTTCTCTTTATCCACTGGCTTATTTTCTCCCAAAGGTTGGATATTTGGCATGTTCATTCTTCTTTCATTTGGTTGCTTTCTTCTTATCTTTGCAATTATAGCTTCTTCTTTGTCCATTATATCTTGAAGATTTCCAAAGACAAGTTGCATTCTTTCAAATTGTTGTTGCATGGTTCGAAAAGTGAAAGCAAGTTCTAGCTATATTTCTTGCTTTTCACTGCTACTACTATCCTATTTGGATGCTTCCATGCCTTTTCTTGCCAAATTCATACTTGTAATAACAAAAATTGGTTAGGCCCTCACAAGAATTACTAACACACATGTTTATCCTCAATTTAGGCATTGCAATGATGCAAAAACCATAAGAACGATGTCCTAAAACCCTCAAATAACATTTTGGATCAAAGACTAAAAACCTAGAAAATAATGAGAAACTAAAATAGGATTCTTTTGAAAGACTCACAATGAAGCAATCAAAAGTTAAGTCCAATTGAAGCAATTCAAACTAATTACATTAAATTTGCAAATGAGCAAATTAGAAATTAAGAAAGGTCAACAAAAGGAAGAATGACATGTGAGAACTAAAAATTGACTAGCAAAATTAAGTAAATAGCAAAAGATAGGGCTGACCCAATTTATGTATATGACCTAAAACCTAATGGAAAGAAACAAAAAAAGAAATAAAACAATGAATGTTCTATAAATTATGGTGATTAGGTGTATGAATGGCTAAAAATGTAAACATTAAAAATCAATCAATAAATTGATTGGAAAAAAATTGATTAGAAAGGGATTAAAAAGGAAATTACCAAGATATCAAAAAAGAAAAGCACAGAATTTGGTCAAACTGATATATTACTTAATTTTTGAGAAAAAAAAAGAAATAAAAAATAAAACAAAGGTAACAAAATTAGAGAATTGATTGGAAAGAAAAAAAAGGGATACTACCAAGATATTAGAAAGGAAAGAACAAAATTTGGTCAACCTAAAGGGGTAAAATCAAATTAACCTCTTCTAAATTTTTAGAACACAAATTGCCTCTTTGTTGGTACATCCAACCTTATTTTGGCCACCTTTTTTTTAACTTTTTTCCTTTTTTCTTCTTTCCTTAAGACAGTAAACTAATGATCGGCAACAATTAAGAGGCTAATCAAGACAAAAACAACTTGATAAAAGAAATAAAAGATAGATCACTTGATCTAAACCAGAGCTTTGATACCAAATGATGCAGAAACCCCAAGAACGATGTTTTAAAACATTTTGGATCAAAGATTAGAGACCTAGAAAATAATAAGAAACTAAAATAGGATTCTTGACCAATTGAAATATAAAACACAAACCAAGAATACCAAAGGAATTGGAAACTTGACCCAATGCTTTAGCATCAATTGCAAACCAAGAATATCAAAAGTTATATGCCACAAGATTAAACTAACCTTGATAAGTTTTGATGGAGTCCAAAGAAGAACTCAAAGAAATTTGCCTCACCAAGAAGACTACTTGTATTAATTATCCATAGAAAAATTAAAAAACTAGTCTTATAATTACAACAAACTATTTATAGCCAAAAGATAAAACCTTAAGGCATTTTAACTAATGAAACTCGTATAGGCCTTTAGATGGCCAATTAAAATGTCAAAACAAAGCCCCAAGCCCAATAACCAGTGTCCCAAAGCATGGGCCCTTGATATAGATACTTAAAACAATTAAAATAACATGTGACAAGCATGTGCCACTTATTAAAAAAGGTCTAGCCTATAAGTAAACAAAAGATAAGCCTAAATATGAACATTTAGCCCAATCACTAAATAACTTACTCATAAGCTTGAGGCAAATTAACTAAGCATGGTTGATTGAAACCCACTTCCTCTTTGAATTCCAAGTCCACTCTATCTCCATCTTTAGCTTTTTGATTAGTCTTTGCATATTTTTTTGTAGTTGTCTAGCTCGAGCTTGGAAGTCCTTTAAAACATCATCTACATTATCTTGCATTGGCTAGATCACATCATTCCTCCATTCCTCAAAAGGATTCATCTTTCAATCAACACCTACATTAAAAGGAAAAAGATCAAAAACATAAAACATGGAACTGACTTGGTGCTTACTTGGTAGATCTAACTTGTAGACATTGTCATTAATCTTTTCTAAGACTTGGAAAGGTCCGTCTCCACGTGGTTGTAGCTTGGTTTTCCTTTTTGTTGGAAAATTTTCTTTCCTCAGATGAAACCATACCTAATCTTTGGGTTTAAAAGTGACAAGTCGGCATCCCTTATTAGCTTAGGCAGTGCTCTTTTCATTATTCTTCTCAATGTATTATCGTGCTTGTTCATGGATCTATTTAACCAAATTAGCCTTCCTCTTTTCGTCTAAGCTAGCTATCTCATTCACCGGTAAAGGCATCAAATCCAACAAAGTTAAAGGGTTAAAACCATAAACAATCTCGAAAGGAGAATAGCCAGTTGAAGAATGTATAGAACGATTATAAGTAAACTCAATAAAAGGAATACAATCTTTCTAAATTTTTAAATTCCTTTGAATAATAGTCATAGCAAATTCTTTTGAAATTAGGTAATTGCAATAAAGGAGCATAACACAATTTATCTTTCAACAAAGGAAAGGTTTTTTCTTGTTACTCTCCCTATTTAAAAGTTCACATGCTTCTTAATCACTTCTGTTAAGGATGAAGTAATAGTGCTAAAGCCTCTCACAAAATGTCGATAGAAGCTGGCCAACCTATGGAAACTCGTTATTTCAGTCATAAATTTGGGTGTCATCCACTCTTTAATTGCCTTTATCTTCTCTGGATCAACTTCAATGCCTTTTGCACTCATAATAAATCTGAGAAAAATATCTTTTTTCATGCAAAGAAAGCATATTTTCATATCAGCATACAACTTTTCCTTTCTAAGAACATCTAGCACACATTTTAAATGATTCCTATGTTCATCTAAACTCTTTCCTTACACTAGAATGTCATTAACACATACCATAATGAACTTGCCAATGAATGCATGCAAAATATGATTCATCAATCTCATGAATGTACTAAGTGCATTAATAAAAGCAAATGGCATAACTAAGCACTCATATAACCCATGTTTAGTCTTAAAGGCAGTTTTCCACTCATCACCCAATTTCATTCTAATCTGACGGTATCCACTTTTTTAATTAATTTTAGAAAATATACAAGAACCATACAAACTCATCTAGCGTATCATCTAATCTAGGAATAGGGTGAGGATACTTTACAGTGATTTTATTTACAGCCCTACAATCCATACACATCCTCTAAGTTCCATATTTCTTTGGAACCAATAGCACAGGCACAACACCCGAACTCATGCTTTCCCTTATGTGCCCTTTTGCCAATAGCTTTTTAACTTGCCTTTAGAGATCTTTTGTCTTATTGAGATTGCTTCTATATGCCAGATGATTGGGAATTACTGCACCAGGGATGAAATCAATTTAATGTTCAATTCCTCTAATTAAAGGTAATCCCTTTGGAACTTTTTCTGGGAAATATCTTCATATTCCTGTAACAAAGAAACAATAGCACTAGACAGAAAAGGGTTAAGGTCATTAGTGTTCAAATAAACCTTTTTGCACATAAATACAAGCAATGGCTTTTAAGCATGGAAAGCACTCTTGTATTCCCTCTCTTTTACATCCAAGCTTTTATTTTTCACTCTTGCTGTTAGGTTTTCTTCTTGCTTACTTATATTAGCTTGCTCTTCCAATACTGTCTTTCAGTTTTTGCTCTCATTTTTCGTATTTTTCTCACCATTCACACTCTCTTCTTTTCCATTACATGTGATCTCACTTTGGTTTCCTCTCTATTTATTTCGATATTCATACACCTCATTGGGCACTTTGGGACAAACTTTGATGCATTTTATAATCTTCTTTCTTTTCATAATTGGGCACTATAAACACATTCTCCTCATTGGTATAAATGACAATGATGCTTTGGTTTCATAAGAAAGGCTTTTCTTCAAACCATTTTCCTTAGAATCAAAGTTCATGCTTCAATTCAGACAAACATTGATACATGTAATAATCTCTTTTCTCTTCATCATTGGGCACTATAAACACATTCTTCTTATTGGGAAAAATGACAATGATGCATTAGTTACTTAAGAAAAGCTTTTCTTCCCACAATTTTCCTTAGAATCAAAGTTTGGCTGTCAATAAAGACAAACTTGGATACTCATAATAATCTCTTTTTTTTTCTTGATTGGGCATGATAAACACATTCTCCTTATTGGGATAAATGACAATGATACATTGGTTTCATAAGAAAAGCTTTTCTTCAAACCATTTTCCTTAGAATTAATGTTCATTCGTTAATAGGGACAAACATGGATACACGTAATGATCTCCTTTCTTTTCATGGTTGGGCACTATAAATACATTTCCTTCATAATTGAGCACTATAAGCACATTCTTCTCATTGGGATAAAAGACATTAATGCTTTCCTTTCATAACAAAAGCTTTTCTTTTCACCATTTTCTTAAAATCAGAGTTCATCCATCAATTAGGACAAATAAGGATACATGTAATAATCGCCCTTTTATTCTTGATTAGGCTCCATAAATAGGTTCTCCTTAATGGGATAAATGACATTGAAGCTTTGGTTTCATAAGAAAAGCTTTTCTTTTCACCATTTTTTTAGAATTAAAGTTTGTCCATCAATTGGAAGAAACATGGATACACGTAATGATATCATTTTTTTCATGACTGGGCACTATAAACACATTCTCCTAATTTGGAGAGATGACATTGACACTTTGGTTTCATAGGAAAAGCTTTTTTTCCCTTAATTTTTTGGAATAAAAGTTTGTTTATCAATTATGACAAACATGGATGCACGTAACAATCTTTTTTCTTTTCATGATTAGGCACTATAAACGCATTCTCCTCATTAAGATAAATGACATTGATGCTTAGTTTATAAGAAAAACTTTTCCTATCACCATTTTCCTAAAATCAAAGTTCATCCATCAATTGAGGCAAACTTTGATAAACTTAACAATATCCTTTTTATTCTTAATTGGGCACCATTAACGCATTCTTCTCATTTTGATAAATGGCAATGATGCTTTGGTTTCATGAGAAAAGCTTTTCTTTCCACCATTTTCCTTAGAATCAAAGTTCATCTTTTAATTTGGACAAACTTTGTTTCATGTAATAATCTCCTTTCTTTTCATGATTGAGCACCATAAACACATTCCTCTAATTGGTATAAATGACAATGATGCATTGTTTCTTAAGAAAAGCTTTCCTTCCCACCATTTTCCTTAGAATCAAAATTCATTTGTTAATAAGGACAAACAAGGATACGCATAATTATTTCCTTTCTTTTTATGATTGGGCACCATAAATATATTCTCGTCATTAGGATAAAGGACATTGATGCTTTTTTTATAGCAAAAGCTTTTCTTTCCACCATTTTCTCAGAATCAATGTATGTCCATCAATTCGGACAAACATGAATGCATGTAATAATCACAATTTTTTTCATGATTAGGCACCATAAACACGTTCTCCTTATTAGGATAAATGACATTAATGCTTTGGTTTTATAAGAAAAGCTTTTCTTTCCACTGTTTCTTTAGAATTAAAGTTCATCCATCAATTGGGACAAACATGGATACTTGTAATATCTCCTTTCTTTTCATGATTGGGCACCACATTTTTCTCATTGGGATAAATGACAATGATGCATTGGTTTCATAAGAAAAGCTTTTCTTTCAACCATTTTACTTAGAATCAATGTTTGTTTGTTTATAGGGACAAACATGGATACATGTACTAATCTCTTTTTTTTTCATGATTGGGCAATATAAACACATTCTCCTTTTTAGGAAAAAGGACATTCACGCTTTTCTTTCATAACAAAAGCTTTTCTTTTTGCCATTTTCTTGGAATCAAAGTTCATCTGTTAATTAGGAAAAATAAGGATACAAGTAGTAATCACTTTTTTATTCCTGATTAGGCACCACAATTAGATTCTCCTCATTGTGCTAAATGACATTGATGCATTGGTTTCATAAGGAAAGCTTTTCTTTCCACCATTATTTTAGAATCAAAGTTCATCTGTCAATGGGGGCAAACATGGTTACACGTAATGATCTCTTTTCTTTTTGCAATTGGGAATCATAAACATATTTTTCTCATTGGGATAAATGACATTGACACTATGGTTTCATAGGAAAGGGTTTTCTTTCCACCATTTCTTAGGAATCAAAGTTCATCCATCAATTAGGCAAACAAGGATACACATAATAATCTCTTTTCTTTTCATGATTAGGCACCATAAACACATTCTCTTTATTGGGATAGATAACAATGATGCATTGGTTTCATAAAGAAAGCTTTTCTTCCAACTATTATCTTTAGAAACAATGTTCCTTCGTTAATAGGGACCAAAATGGATACACATAATAATCTCTTTTATTTTCATGATTGGGTACCATAAATGCATTCTCCTCATTACGATAAAAGATATTGATGCTTTAGTTCATGGGAAAAGCTTTTCTTACCAGCATTTTCCTCTAATCAAAGTTCATCTACCAATTAAGACAAACTTGGATATGCTTAATAATCTCCTTTTTATTCTTGATTGGGTACCATAGACATAGTCTCCTTATTAGGATAAATGACAATGATCATTGATTTCATATAAGAAGCTTTTCTTCCAACCATTTTCCTTAGAATCAATGTTCCTTCGTTAAAAAGGACAAACATGGATACATTAATAATCTCCTTTTCTATTCTTGATTAGGCAACACAAACACATTCTTCGTATTGGAATAAATGACAATGATGCATTGGTTTCATAAGAAAAGCTTTTCTTTGAAACTAGTTTCCTTGTTCGTTTGTCAATTAAGACAAACTTGGATATTCACAATAATCTCCTTTTTATTCTTGATTGGGCACCATAAACACATTCTCCTTATTAGGATAAATGACATTGATGCTTTAGTTCATAAGAAAAGCTTTTCCTATAACTATTTTCCTAGAATCAAGGTTCATCCATCAATTGAGACAAACTTTGATACATGTAACAATCTCCTTTTTATTCTTAATTGGGCACCATAAACATGTTCTCTTCATTGTGATAAATGACAATGATGCTCTGGTTTTAGAAGAAAAGCCTTTCTTTCCACCATTTTCTTTATAATCAAAGCTCGTCCATCAAATTGGACAAACACGGATACACATAATAATCTCTTTTTTATTCTTGATTGGGCACCACAAACACATTCTCCTTATTAGAATAAATGACAATGCTGTTTTGGCTTTATAAGAATAGTATTCTTTTCAACATTTTTTTGGAATCAAAGTTCATATACCAATTGTGACAAACATGGATACACATAATAATCTCCTTTTTTTTCATTATTGGGCACTGTAAGCACTTTCTACTCATTGGGATAAATGACAATGATGCCTTGATTTCATAAGAAAAGCTTTTCTTTCCATCATTGTTTTGGAATTAAAGTTCATCCATCAATTATAACAAGCATGGATGCATGTAATAATCTCCTTTCTTTTCATGATTGGGCAATACAAACATATTCTCCTTATTGAGATGAATGACAATGATGCTTTGGTTTAATAAGCAAAGATTTTCTTTTGACCATTTTCCTTAGAATCAATGTTCCTTTATTAATAGGGCCAACATGGATACACATAATAATCTCCTTTCTTTTCATGATTGGGCACCATAAATGCATTCTACTCATTAGGATAAATGACATTGATGCTTTAGTTCATAAGAAAAGCTTTTCCTATCACCATTTTCCTAGAGTCAAAGTTCATTTGTTAATTAAGACAAACTTTGATACATGTAACAATCTCCTTTTTATTCTTGATTGGGCACCATAAACACATTCTTATCATTGTTGTCAATGGCAATGATGCATTGGCTTCAAAAGAAAAGATTTTTTTTCCACCATTTTCCTTAGAATCAAAGTTCATCCTTTAATTCGGACAAACTTCGATACATTTAATAATCTCCTTTCTCTTCATGATTAGGCTCCATAAACACATACTCCTTATTGGGATAAATGACAATGATGCATTGGTTTTGTAAGAAAAGCTTTTCTTCAAACCATTTTCCTTAGAATCATTGTTCAATCTTTCAATTCAGACAAACTTCGATACATGAAATAGTCTTATTTCTTTTCATGATAGGGAACAGAAAACATATTCTCCTCATTGGGATAAATGACAAAGATGCATTGGTTTCTTTGGAAATGCTTTTCTTCCCCCGATTTCCCTTAGAATTAATATTCGTTAATTAATAGGGACAAACATGGATGCATGAAATAATCTCCTCTTTATTCTTGATTGGGCACCATAAAAATATTCTCCTCATTGGGATAAATGACAATAATGCTTTGGTTTCATAAGAAAAACGTTTTTTTCCACCATTTTTTTAGAATCAATGTTTGTCTGTCAATTGTGACAAACATGGATGCGCATAAAAATCTCCTTTCTTCTTATGATTGTGCAATATAAACATATTCTTCTCATTGGGATAAATGACAATGATGCATTGTTTTAATAAGGAAAGCTTTTCTTCCAACCATTTTCCTTAGAATCAATGTTCCTTTGTTAATAGGGACCAAAATGTATACACGTAATAATCTCCTTTCTTTTCATGATGGAGCACCATAAATACATTTTACTCATTAGGATAAATGACACTGACATTTTAGTTCATAAGAAAAGTTTTTCCTATCACCATTTTCGTAAAATCAAAGTTCATTCATAAATTGAGACAAACTTTGATATGTGTAGCAATCTCTTTTTTTCTTCTTGATTGGATGCCATAAACATATTATCCTCATTGTGATTAATGACAATGATGCTTTGATTTTATAAGAAAAGCTTTTCTTTCCACCATTTTCTTTAGAATCAATGTTCATTTTTCAATTCAGACAAACTTTAATATATAATAATCTCCTTTCTTTTCTTGATTGAGCACCATAAACATATTCTCCTCATTGGGATAAATGACAATGATGTATTGGTTTCTTAAGAAAAGCTTTTCTTCCTACCATTTTCCTTAGAATCAATGATTGTTAATTAATAGGGACAAACACGGATACACGTAATAATCTCCTTTTTATTCTTGATTGGGCACCATAAACACATTCTTCTCATTGGGATAAATGACAATGATGCTTTGGTTTCATAAGAAAAGCTTTTCTTTCCACCATTGCTTTGGAATCAAAGTTCATCCATGAATTGTGACAAACATGGATACGTGTAATAGTCTCCTTTCTTTTCATGATAGGGCAATATAAACTTATTCTCCTCATTGGGATAAATGACTATGATGCATTGGTTTAATAAGAAAAGCTTTTTTTCCAACCATTTTCCTTAGAATCAATGTTCTCTGTTAATAGGGCCCAACATGGATGCACATAATGATCTCCTTTCTTTTCATGATTGGGCACTATAAACATATTCTACTCGTTTGGATAAATGACAATGAAGCATTGGTTTAATAAGAAAAGCTTTTCTCCCAACTATTTTCCTTACAATCAATGTTCTTTTGTTAATAGGGATAAACATGGATCCACATAATAATCTCCTTTGTTTTCGTGATTAGGCCCTGTAAACACATTTTACTCATTAGGATATATGACATTAACACTTTAGTATATAAGAAAAGCTTTTCCTATCATTATTTTCCAATAATCAAAGTTTATTTACCAATTGAGACAAACTATGAGACACATAACAATCTCCTTTTTATTCTTGATTGGATATCATAAACACATTCTCCTCATTATGATCTATGGCAATAATGCTTTGGTTTTATAAGAAAAGCTTCTTTCCATCATTTTCCTTAGAATCAAAGTTCATCCTTAAATTTGAACAAACTTCGATACATGTAATAATCTTCTTTCTTTTCATGTTGGGTGCCATAAACACATTCCCCTCATTGGGATAAATAATAATAATGCATTGGTTTCTTAAAAAAAGCTTTTCTTCCCACCATTTTTCTTAGAATTAATGATCGTTATTTATTGGGACAAACACGTATACAGGTAATAATCTCTTTTTATTCTTGGTTGGGCAACATAAGCACATTCTCCTTATTGGGATCAATGACAATGAAGCTTTGGTTTCACAAGAAAAGCTTTTCTTTCCACCATTATTTTGGAATCAAAGTTCATCCATCATTTATGACAAACATGGATGCACACAATAATCTCATTTCTTTTCAAGATTGGGCAATATAAACATATTCTTCTCATTGGATAAATCACAATGATGCATTGGTTTAAAAAGGAAAGCTTTTCTTCCAACCATTTTCCTTAGAATTAATGTTCCTTTCTTAATAGGGATCAACATGGATACATGTAATAATCTCCTTTTTTTTTCATGATTGGGCACCATAAATAGATTTTACTTATTAGGATAAATGACATTAACATTTTAGTTCATAAGAAAAGCTTTTCCTATCACCATTTTCCCAGAATGAAAGTTCATTCATCAATTGAGACAAACTTTGATACACGTAACAATCTCCTTTTTATTATTGATCGGGCACCATAAACACATTCTCCTCATTGTGATCAATGGCAATGATGCTTTGGTTTCATAAGAAAAGCTTTTCTTTCCACCATTTTTCTTAGAATCAAAGTTCATCCTTCCATTCGGACAAACTTCAATACATGTAATAATCTCCTTTCTTTTCATGACTGGGTGTCATAAACACATTCTCCTCATTGGGATAAATGATAATGATGCATTGGTTTCTTAGGAAAAGCTTTTTTCCATCCATTTTCCTTAGAATCAATGTTCATTCGTTAATAAGGACAAACATGGATACATGTAATAATCTCCTTTTCATTCTTGATTGGGCACCATAAACACATTCTTCACATTGGGGTAAATGACAATGATGCTTTTGATTCGTAAGAAAAGCATTTCTTTTTGCTATTTTTTCATAATCAGAGTTCGTCTGTCAGTTGTGAGAAACATAGATCCACATAATAATCTCCTTTCCTTTAATGATTAGGCACCAAAAACACATTCTCCTCGTTGGGATAAATGACAATGACGCATTGGTTTCATAAGAAAAGCTTTTCCTCCAACCATTTTCCTTAGAATTATTGTTCGTTCATTAATAGGGACAAACATGGATACACATAACAATCTCCTTTTTTTTCATGATTGGGCCCATAAACACATATCGCGACAAATGACATTAATGCTTTAGTTCATAAAGAAGTTTTTCCTTCCACCATTTTCTTAAAATCAGTGTTCATTCATCAATTAAGGCAAACTTGGAGACACTTTATAATCTCCTTTCTATCCTTGATAGGGTGCCATAAACACATTCTCCTCATTAGGATAAATGACAATGATGCTTTGGCTTTATAAGAAAAGCTATTCTTTCCACCATTATTTTGGAATCAAAGCTCGTTCATTGTTTGCAAAAACATGGATGCAAGTAATAATCTCCTTTCTTTTCATTATTGGGCACCATAAACATGTTCCCCTCATTAGGATAAATGAAAATGGTGCATTAGTTTCCTAAGAAAATCTTTTCTTCCAGCCATTTTCCTTAGATTCATTGTTTGTTCATTAATAGGGACAAAAATGATAAGCATAATAATCTCCTTTCTTTTCATGATTAGGCTCATAAACACATTATCCTCATTGTGATAAACGGCATTGATGCTTTAGCTCAAAAGAAACATTTTTCTTTCCACCGTTTTCTTGAAGTTAAAGTTCAATCATCAATTGGGACAAACTTGGACACACATAATAATCTCCTTTTTATTCTTAATTGGGCACCATAAACACGTTCTCCTCATTTGGATAAATGACAATGATGCTTTGGTTTCATAAGAAAAGCTTTTCTTTTCATTATTTTCCTTAGAATCAAAGTTTATCCTCTAATCAGGATAACCTTCGATACATGTGATAATCTCTTTTATTTTCATGATTCGACACCATAAACACATTCTCCTCATTGGGATAAATGACAATGATGCATTGGTTTCATAAGAAAAGCTTTTCTTCCATCCATTTTCCTTAGAATCAACATTCATTCATTAATGGTGATAAACATGGATACACATAAGAATCTATTTTCTTTTCATGATTGGGCCCCATAAACCCACTCTCCTCATTGTGATAAATGATATTGATGCTTTAGCTCATAAGAAAAGCTATTCTTTCCATCATTTTCTTAAAGTTAAAGTTCATCTGTCAATTGGGACAAGCATGAATACACATAATAATCTCCTTTTTATTCTTGATTTGGCATCATAAACTCATTCTCCTCATTGGGATAAATGACAATGATGCTTTGGTTTCATAAGAAAAGCTTTTTCTTTTACCATTTTCCATAGAATCAAAGTTCAACCTTCAATTAGGACAAACTTTCATGCATGTGATAATCTCCTTTCTTTTCATAGTTGGGTACCATAAACACATTCTCCACGTTGAGATAAATGACAATGATGGATTGGTTTCATAAGAAAAGCTTTTCTTCTGTCCGTTTTCCTTGGAATCAACATTTATTCATTAATGGTGCCAAACATGGATACACATAATGATTTCCTTTCTTTTCATGATTCGGCACCATAAAGTCATTATCCTTATTGGGATAGATGACATTGATACTTTAGTTTCCGAAGAAAAGCTTTTCTTTCCACCATTTTTTTGGAATCAAAGTTCATACGTCAATTGTTACAAACTTGGTTGCACATAATAATCTCTTTTATTTTCATGATTGGGCACCATAAACATATTCTCCTCATTAGGTTAAGTGACAATGATGCATTGGTTTCATAAGAAAAGCTTTTCTTCTGACCATTCTTCTTAGAATCAATGTTTCATTCGTTAATAGGGACAAACATGGATACGCATAATAATTTCCTTTCTTTTCATGATTAGGCACCATAAACACATCCACCTCGTTGTGATAAATGACATTGATGCTTTAGTTCATAAGAAAAGCTTTTCCTTTCACCATTTTCTTAAAATCAAAATTTGTCTGTCAATTAAGGCAAACTTGGATGCACATAATAATCTTTTTTTTATTCTTGGTTGGGCACTATAAACACATTCTCCTTATTGAGAGAAATGACAGTGATACTTTGGTTTCATAAGAAAAGCTTTTCTTTCTGCCATTTTTTTAGAACTAAAGTTCATCCATCAATTGCAGTAGACATGGATGCATATAAAAATCTCCTTTCTTTTCATGATTGGGCACCATAAACATATTCACCTCAATGGGATAAATGACAATGACACATTGGTTTCATAAGAAAAGCTTTTTTTCCAACCATTTTTCATAGAACCAATGTTCGTTCATTAATGGGACAAACATGGATGCACATAATAATCTCTTTTCTTTTCATGATTATGCACCATAAACACATACCCCTCATTGAGATAAATGACAATGATGCATTGGTTTCATAAGAATAGCTTTTCTTTCATCCATTTTCCTTGGAATCAATGTTCATTTGTTAATGGTGACAACATGGATGCATATAATGATCTCCTTTATTTTCATGATTGGGCACCATAAATACATTCTTCTCATTGGGATAGATGACATTGATACTTTAGTCTCATAAGAAAAGCTTTTCTTTCCACCATTTTTTTGGAATCAAAGTTTGTCCGTCTGTTATGACAAATGTGGATGAACATAATAATCTCCTTTTTTTTCATGATTAGGCACCATACACATATTCTCTCATTGGGATAAATGATAATGATGCATTGGTTTCATAAAAAAAAACTTTTCTTCTAACCATTTTCCTTAGAATGAATGTTCGTACGTTAAAAGGGACAAACATGGATACACATAATAATCTCCTTTCATTTCATGATTGAGCACTATAAACACATTCTCCTCATTGTTATAAGTGACATTACTGCTTTAGTTCATAAGAAAAGCTTTTCCTTCCACCATTTTCTTAAAGTCAAAGTTCATTCATCGATTGACACAAACTTGGATACAAGTAATAATCTCCTTTTTATTCTTGATTAGGTACTATAAATGCATTCTCCTCATTGGGAGAAATGGCAATGGTACTTTGGTTTCATAGGAAAAGCCTTTCTTTTCACCATTTTTCTGGAATCAAAGTTCATCCATAAATTGCAACAAATAGGGATGCACATAATAATCTACTTTATTTTCATGATTGGGCATCATAAGCATAATCTCCTCGTTGGGATAAATGAAAATGACACATTGGTTTCACAAGAAAAGATTTTCTTCCAACCATTTTGCTTAGAATCAATGTTTGTTCGTTAATAGGGTCAAATATGGATGCACATAATAATCTATTTTCTCTTCATGATTAGGCATCATAAACACATTCTCCTTATTGTGATAAGTGACATTTATGCTTTAGTTCATAAAAAAAAGCTTTTTCTTCCACCATTTCCTAAAATCAAAGTTCATCCATCAATTGAGATAAACATGGATCCACGTAATAATCTCTTTTTTATTCTTGATTGGGCACCATAAACAAATTATCCTTACTGGAATAAATAAAAAAGATGCTTTTGTTTCATAATAAAAGCTTTTCTTTCCCCTATTTTTTTGCGTTAAAGTTTGTCTGTCAATTATGACAAACATGGACGCATGTAATAATCTTCTTTCTTTTCATGATTGTGTGCTATAAACACATTCTCCTCATTAGGATAAATGACAATGACACATTGGTTTCATAAGAAAAGATTTTCTTCCATCCATTTTCCTTAGACTCAACTAGTCTCTTTTTTTTCCGTGATTGGGCCCCATAAACATATTCTCCTCATTGTGAAAAATGATATTGACACTTTAGCTCATAAGAAAAGCTTTTCTTTCAATCATTTTCTTAAAGTTAAAGTTCATATTTCGGTTGGGAGAAATATGGATGCACATTAAAATCTCATTTTTATTCTTGATTTGGTACCATAAACACATTCTCCTCATTGGGATAAATGACAATGATGCATTGGTTTTATAAGAAAAGCTTTTCTTCCATCCATTTTCCTTAGACTCAACATTCGTTCATTAATGGTGACAAGGTGACAAACATGGATACACATAATAATCTCCTTTCTTTTCATGATTAGGCTCCATAAACACATTCTCCTCATTGTGATAAATGATATTGATGCTTTAGCTCATAAGAAAAGCTTTTCTTTCCATCATTTTCTTAAAGTTAAAGTTTGTCTATCAATTTGGACAAATATGGATACACATAATAATCTCTTTTTTATTCTTGATTGGGCACCATAAACTTATTCTCCTTATTGGGATAAATGACAATGATGCTTTGGTTTCATAAGAAAAGTTTTTTCTTTCACCACTTTCCTTAGATTGAAGTTTATCCTTCAATTGGGACAAACTTTCATACATGTAATAATCTCCTTTCTTTTCATGATTAGGCACCATAAACACATTCTCCTAGTTCGGGTAAATGATAATGATGCATTGGTTTCATAAAAAAAGCTTTTCTTCTGTCCATTTTCCTTGGAATCAATATTTGTTCATTAACGATGCCAAACATGGATACACATAATGATCTCCTTTCTTTCCATGATTTGACACCATAAAGACATATCCTCATTGGGATAGATGACATCGATACTTTAGTTTCCTAAGAAAAGCTTTTCTTTCCACCATTTTTATGGAATTAAAGTTCGTCTGTCAATTGTTACAAACTTGGTTGCATGTAATAATCTCCTTTATTTTCATTATTGGGCACCATAAACATATTCCCCTCATTAGGATAAATAACAATGATGCATTGGTTTCATAAGAAAAGCTTTGTTCCAACCATTCTCCTTAGAATAAATGTTCATTTGTTAATAGGGACAAACATGGATACACATAATAATCTCCTTTGTTTTCATGATTAGGCACCATAAACACATCCTCCTTGTTGTGATAAATGACATTGATGCTTTAGTTCATAAGAAAAGCTTTTCCTTCCACCATTTTCTTAAAATCAAAGTTCATCTGTCAATTGAGGCAAACTTGGATGCACGTAATAATCTTTTTTTATTCTTGGTTAGGCACTATAAAAACATTATCCTTATTGAGAGAAACAACAATGATACTTTGGTTTCATAAGAAAAGCTTTTCTTTCTACCATTTTTTTGGAATTAAAGTTCATCCATCAATTGCGGTAAACATGGATGCATATAAAAATCTCCTTTCTTTTCATGATTGGGCACCATAAACATATTCTTCTCAATGGGATAAATGACAATGACACATTGGTTTCATAAGAAAAGCTTTTCTTCCAACCATTTTTCATAGAATCAATGTCCGTTCGTTAATAGGGACAAATATGGATGCACATAATAATCTCTTTTCTTTTCATGATTGTGCACCATAAACACATACCCCTTATTGAGATAAATGACAATGGTGCATTGGTTTCATAAGAATAGCTTCTCTTTCATCCATTTTCATTAGAATCAATGTTCATTCGTTAATGGTGACAAACATGGATGCACATAATGATCTCCTTTCTTTTCATGATTAGGCACCATAAACAAATTCTTCTCATTGGGATAGATGATATTAATACTTTAGTTTCATAAGAAAAGCTTTTCTTTCTACCATTTTTTTGGAATCAAAGTTTGTTCTCTGTTGTGACAAACATGGATAAACGTTATAATCTCCTTTCTTTTCATGATCAGGCACCATAAACATATTCTCTCATTGCGATAAATAATAATGATGCATTGGTTTCATAAGAAAAAACTTTTTTCTTCTAGCCATTTTCCTTAGAATCAATGTTCGTTCGTTAAAAGGTACAAACATGAATACACATAATATTCTCCCATCATTTTATGATTGGGCACTATAAACACATTCTCCTCATTGTTATAAGTGACATTAATGCTTTAGTTCATAAGAAAAGCTTTTCCTTCCACCATTTTATTAAAGTCAAAGTTCATCCATCAATTGACACAAACATAGGTACAAGTAATAATCTCTTTTTTATTCTTGATTGGGCACTATAAATGCACATAATAATCTCTTTTTTTTACATGATTGGGCACCGTAAACACAATCTCCTCTTTGGGATAAATAAAAATGAAACATTGGTTTCATAAGAAAAGATTTTTTCCCAACCATTTTGCTTAGAATCAATGTTCATTTGCTAATAGGGTCAAACATGGATGCACTAGTAATCTATTTTCTTTTCATGATTAGGCATCATAAACACATTCTCCTCGTTGTGATAAGTGATATTTATGCTTTAGTTCATAAAAAAAGCTTTTCCTTCCACCATTTCTTAAAATCAAAGTTCATCCATCAATTGAGACAAACATGGATAGACATTATGATCTCCTTTTTAGTCTTGATTGGGCACCACAAACAAATTCTCTTCATTGGAATAAATGACAAAGATACTTTGGTTTCATAAGAAAAGCTTTTCTTTGCGCCATTTTTTTGAGTTAAAGTTTGTTCGACAATTACAACAAACATGGACACACATAATAATCTCTTTCTTTTTCTGATTGTGCGCCATAAACATATTCTCCTCATTAAGATAATGACAATGACACATTGGTTTCATAAAAAAAGCTTTTCTTCTAACCATTTTCTTTAGAATCAATGTTCATTTGTTAATAGCGATAAACATGGATACATATAATAATCTTCTTTTTATTTTTGATTGGGCTCCATGAACAAATTCTCCTTATTGGGATAAATGACAATGATGCTTTGGTTTCATAAGATAAGGCTTTTTTCCACCATTTTTTTGCAATCAAAGTTCATCCATCAAATGTGACAAACGTGGATGCACGTAATAATCTCTTTTCTTTTCATGATTGGGCACCAAAAACATACTTTCCTTTCTGGGATAAATGACAATGTTGCACTGGTTTTATAAGAAAAACTTTTCTTCCAACCATATTCCTTAGAATCAATGTTCATTTATTAATAGGGATGAACATGGATACACAAAACAATCTACTTTCTTTTAATGATTGGGTACCATAAACATGTTTTCCTCATAATGATAAATGACATTGATGCTTTTGCTCGTAAGAAAAGCTTTACCCTCCACCATTTTTTTAACATTAAATTTTTTCCATCAATTAGGTCAAACTTGAATTTACATAATAATCTTTTTTTATTCTTGATTGGGCACCATAAACACATTCTCCTCATTCGGATAAATGACAATAATCCTTTGGTTTCATAAGAAAAGCTTTTTTTTTTCACTATTTTTCTTAGAATCGAAGTTCATCCTTTAATTAGGACAAACTTTGATACATGTAATAATCTCCTTTATTTTCAATATTGGGCACCATGAACACATTCTCCTTATTGGGATAAATGACATTGATCCTTTGGTTTCATAAGAAAAGCTTTTCTTTTCGCCATTTTCCTTAGAATCAAAGTTCATCCTTTAATTGGGATAAACTTCGATACACGTAATACTCTGCTTTATTTTCCTGATTGGGCACCATAAACACCTTCTCCTTATTGGGAAAAATGACAATGATGCATTGGTTTCATAAGAAAAGCTTTTCTTCCATCCATTTTCCTTAGAATCAATCTTCGTTCGTTAATGGTGACAAACATGGATACCTATAATGATCTCTTTTCTTTTCATGGTTGGAAACCATAAAAATATTTTTCTTATTGGGATTGATGACATTGATACTTTAGTTTCATAAAAAATGCTATTTTTTCCACCATTGTTTTGGAATCAAAGCTCGTTTTTTGTTTGCAAAAACATGGATGCAAGTAATAATCTCCTTTCTTTTCATGCTGGGCACCATAAACACGTTCTCCTTATTAGGATAAATGAAAATGATGCATCGATTTTGGAAGAAAAGCTTTTCTTCCAACCATTTTCCTTAGAACCAATGTTCATTCATTAATAGGGACAAAGATGGATATGCATAATAATCTCCTTTCTTTTCATGATTAGGCACCATAAACACATTCTCCTCATTGAGATAAACTACATTGATGCTTTAGCTCAAAAGAAATGTTTTTCCTTCCACCGTTTTCTTAAAGTTAAAGTTAGTCCGTCAATTGGGAAAAACTTGGATACAAATAATAATCTCATTTTTATTCTTGATTGGGCACCATAAACATGCTCTCGTCATTTGGATAAATGACAATGATGCTTTGGTTTCATAAGTAAAGCTCTTCTTTCCACCATTTTCCTTAGAATCGAAGTTCAGCCTCCAATTGGGATAACCCTTGATACATGTAATAATCTCCTTTATTTTCATGATTTGGCAACATAAACACATTCTCCTCATTGGGATAAATGACAATGATGCATTGGTTTCATAAGAAAAGCTTTTCTTCTATCCATTTTCCTTAGAATCAATGTTCATTCATTAATGGGGACAAATATGGATACACATAATAATCTCCTTTCTTTTCATGATTGGGCCCCATAAATGCATTCTCCTCATTGTGATAAATGCTATTGACGCTTTAGCTCATAAGAAAAACTTTTCTTTCCATCATTTTCTTAAAGTTAAAGTTTGTCTGTCGATTAGGACAAACATGGATACACATAATAATCTCCTTTTTATTCTTGATTAGGCACTATAAACTCATTCTCCTTATTGTGATAAATGACAATGATGCTTTGCTTTCATAAGAAAAACTTTTCCTTTTACCATTTTCCTTAGAATCAAAGTTTATCCTTCAATTCGGACAAACTTTGATCCATGCAATAATCTCCTTTTTTTTCATGATTGTGCACTGTAAACACTTTCTTCTCATTGGGATAAATGACAATGATGCTTTGGTTTCATAAGAGAAGCTTTTCGTCAAACCATTTTCCTTGCAATCAAAGTTCCTCCTTCATTTTGGACAAACTTTGATACATTTATAAGCTCATTTCTTTTCATGATTGGGCACCATAAACGCATTCTTCTCTTTGGGATAAATGACAATGATGCATTATTTTCCTAAGAAAAGCTTTTCTTCCGTCCATTTTCCTTAGAATCAATGTTCGTTCAATAATAGGGACAAACATGGACCCACATAATAATCTCCTTTTTATTCTTGATTGGGCACCATAAGCACATTCTCCTCATTGGGGTAAATGACAATGATGCATTGTTTTCATAAGATAAGCATTTCTTTCCACCGTTTTCCTTAGAGTTAAAGTTCATCATTCAATTCGGACAAACTTTGATCCAAGTAATAATCTCCTTTCTTTTCATGATTGTGCACTATAAACACATTCTCCTTATTGGGATAAATGACAATGATGATTTGATTTCATAAGAAAAGCTTTTCGTCAAACCATTTTTCTTGCAATCAAAGTTCCTCCTTCATTTCGGACAAACTTCGATACATGTAATAATCTCCTTTCTTTTCATGATTGGGCACCATAAACACATTCTCATCTTTGGTATAAATGATAATGATGCATTGTTTTCCTAGGAAAAACTTTTTTTCCATCCACTTTCCTTAGAATCAATGTTCGTTCAATAATAGGGACAAACATGGATCCACATAATAATCTCCTTTTTATTCTTGATTAGGCACCATAAGCACATTCTTCTCATTGGGATAAATGATAATGATGCTTTGGTTTCATAAGAAAAGCTCTTTTTTCCACCATTTTTTTGAATCAAAATTCATCCGTCAATTATGACAAACATGGATGCATGTAATAATCTCCTTTCTTTTTATGATTGGGCACTATAAACACATTCTCTTCATTGGGATAAATGCCAATGATGCATTGGTTTCATAAAAAAAGCTTTTCTTGCAACCATTTTCCTTAGATTCAATGTTCGTTCGTTAATAGGTACAAACATGGAGAGACATAATAATTTTTTTTTTCATTGGGCACCATAAACACATTATCCTTATTGGGATAAAAGAGAGTGACACACTGGTTTCATAAAAAAAGCTCTTCTTCCAACCATTTTATCATAATCAATGTTCGTTCACTAATAGGGACAAAGATGGATACACATAATAGTCTACTTTCTTTTCATGATTAGGCACCATAAACACATTCTCCTCATTGTGATTGTGATATTTGACGCCTTTGTTCATAAGAAAAGCTTTTTGTTTCACCATTTTCTTAAAGTTAAAATTCATCCATCAATTGAGACAAACTTGGGTACACGTAATAATCTCCTTTTCTTTTCATGATTGGGTAATATAAACATATTCTCCTCTTTGGGATAAATGACAATAACGCATTAGTTTCATAAAAAAAGCTTTTCTTCTAGCCATTTTTCTTAGAATCAATGTTCGTTCATTAATAGGGATAAACATGGTTACACATAATAATCTCCTTTTTTCGATAATTAGGCACCATAAACACATTCTCCTCATTGTCATAAATGACATTGATGCTTTAGTTTATAAGAAAAGCTTTTTCTTCCACCAGTCTCTTAAAGTCAAAGTTCATCCGTCAACTGAGACAAACTTGGATGCACGTAATAATCTCCTTTTTATTCTTGATTGGGTACTATAAACACATTCTCCTCATTGTGAGAAATGAGAATGGTACTTTGGTTTCATAAAAAAAGGTTTTCTTCTCACCATTTTTCTGGAATCAAAGTTTGACCATCAATTGTGACAAACATGGATGCATATAATAATCTCCATTCTTTTCCTGATTGGGCATCATAAACACATTCTCTTCATTGTGATAAAAGATATTGACGCTTTAGTACATAAGAAAAGCTTTTCCTTCCACCACTTTCTTAAAATGAAAGTTCATCTGTTAATTGAGATGAACTTGGATACACGTAATAATCTCCTTTTTATTCTTGAATGGGCACCATAAACACATTCTCCTCATTGGGATAAATGATAATGATGCTTTGGTTTCATAAAAAAGGCTTTTCTTTCCACCATTTTCCTTAGAGTCGAAGTTCATCCTTTAATTGGGATAAACTTCGATCCATATAATAATCTCTTTTCTTTTCATGATTGTGCATGGGATAAACTTTGATCCATGTAATAATCTCCTTCCTTTTTATGATTGTGCACTATAAACTCATTTTCCTTATTGTGATAAATGACAATGATGCTTTGAATTCATAAGAAAAGCTTTTCGTCAAACCATTTTCCTTACAATCAAAGTTCATATTTCAATTCGGAAAAACTTTGATACATGAAAGAATCTCCTTTCTTTTCATGATTGAGTATCATAAACACATTCTCCTCATTCGGATAAATGACAATGATGCATTGTTTTCCTAAGAAAATGCTTTTTTTTCCATCCATTTTCCTTAGAATAATGTTCATTCAATAATAAGGACAAACATGGATGCATATAATAATCTCCTCTTTATTCTTGATTGGGCACAATAAACATATTCCCCTCTTTGGGATAAATGACAGTGATGCTTTGGTTTCATAAGAAAAGCTTTTCTTTCCACCATTATTTTGAATCAAAGTTCATCCGCCAATTGTGACAAACATGGATGCATATAATAATCTCCTTTTTTTCATGATTGGGCACCATAAACATATTCTCCTCATTGGGATAAATGATAATGATTCATTGGGTTTCTTAAGAAAAACTTTTCCTCCAACCATTTTCCATAGATTCAATGTTCGTTCGTTAATAGGTACAAACATGGAGACACAAAATAACCTCCTTTCTTTTCATGATTGGGCAACATAAACACATTATCCTCATTGGGATAAAAGATAGTGACAAATTGATTTCTTAAGAAAAGCTCTTCTTCCAACCATTTTTCTCAAAATCAATGTTCATTTGCTAATAAGGACAAAGATGGATACACATAATAACCTCCCTTTTTTTCATGATAGGTCACCATAAACACATTATTCTCACTGTTACAGATGACATTGACGCCTTTGTTCATAAGAAAAGTTTTTCCTTCCACTATTTTCTTAAAGTTAAAGTTCATCCGTCAATTAAGAAAAACTTGGATACACGTAATGATCTCCTTATATTCTTAATTGGATACCATAAACACGTTCTCCTCATTAAGATAAATGATAATGACGCATTGGTTTTATAAGAAAAACTTTTCTTCATTTATTTTCCTTAGAATCAATGTTTGTTCATTGATCGGGACAAACGTGGATACATGTAATAATCTCCTTTTTATTCTTGATTAGGCACCATAAACACATTTTCCTTATTACGATAAATGATAATTACGCATTGGTTTCATAAGAAAAGCTTTTTTTCCATCCATTTTCCTTAGAATCAATATTCGTTCATTGATAGGGACAAACATGAATATGCGTAATAATCTCCTTTTTATTCTTGATTAGGCACCATAAACACATTCTCCTCATAAGGATAAATGACAATGATGCTTTGATTTCATAAGAAAAGCTTTTTTTCCATAATTTTTTTGGAATCAATAATCGTTCGTCAATTACAACAAACATGGATGCACATAATAATCTTCTTTATTTTCATGAAAGGGCATCATAAACACATTCTGCTCATTAGGATAGAAGATAATGATGCATTGGTTTCATAAGAAAAGCTTTTATTTCCACCATTTTCCTTAGAGTTAAAGTTCATCCTTCAATTGGGACAAAGTTTGATCCATGTAATTTCATGATTGGGCACCATAAACACATTCTCCTTATTGGGATAAATATGAATGATGCATTGTTTTCCAAAGAAAAGCTTTTTTCCATCCATTTTCCTTAGAATCAATGTTCGTTCAATAATAAGGACAAACACGAATACACAAAATAATCTCCTTTTTATTCTTGGTTGGGCACCATAAACACATTTTCCTCATTAGGATAAATGACAATGATGCTTTGGTTTCATAAGAAAAGCTTTTCTTTTCACCATTTTTTCGAAATCAAAGTTCGTCCGTCAATTGTAGCAAACATGGAAGCACATAATAATCTTTTTTCTTTTCATAATTGGGTGCCATAAACACATTATCCTCATTGGGATAAATGAGAATGATGCATTGGTTTCATAAGAAAAGCTTTTCTTCCTACCATTTTCCTTAGGTTCAATGTTCATTCGTTAATAGGGACAAACATGGAAACATATAGTAATATCTTTTCTTTTCATGATTGGGCACCATAAAGGCATTCTTCTTATTAGGAAAAATGACATTAAAACTTTAGTTCATAAGAAAAGCTTTTTCTTCCACCATTTTCTTAAAATCAAAGTTCATCCATCAATTAAGACAAACTTGGATACATGTTATAATCCCTTTTTTAACTCTTGATTGGGCACCATAAATACATTCTACTCATTAGGATAAATGATAATGATGCTTTGGTTTCATAAGAAAAGCTTTTTTTTCCACCATATTTTTGGAATCAAAGTTCATTTGTTAAGTGTGACAAGCATGGATGCACGTAATAATCTCTTTTCCTTTCATGATTAGGCATCATTAACACGTACTCCTCATTGGGATAAAAGACAGTGATGCATTGGTTTCATAAGAAAAGTTTTTCTTTTAGCTATTTTTCTTAGAATCAATGTTTATTCGCTAATAGGGACAAACATGGATATACATAATAATCTCTTTTTTTTTTTTATGATTGGGCACCATAAACACATTCACCTCATTGTGATAAATGACATTAATGCTTTAGTTCATAAAAAAGGCTTTTCCTTCCACCATTTTCTTAAAATCGAAGTTTGTCCTCCGATTGAGACAAACTTGGATAGACGTAATAATCTCTTTTTATTCTTGCTTAGGCACCATAAACATATTCTCCTCCTTGGGATAAATGATATTGACACTTTGGTTTCATAAGAAAAGATTTTCTTTTTACCATTTTTTTTGGAATCAATGTTCGTCTGTCAATTGTGACAAACTTGGATGCACGTAATAATCTCCTTTCTTTTCATGTTTGGGCACCATAAACACATTGTCCTCATTGGGGTAAATGACAGTGGCATATTGGTTTCATAAGAAAAGCTCTTCTTCCAACCATTTTTCTCAGAATCAATGTTCATTTGCTAATAGGGACAAAGATGGATGCATATAATAATCTCTTTTCTTTTTATGATTGGGCACCATAAATACATTCTCTTTATTGTGACAGAATACATTGATGCCTAAGTTCATAAGAAAAACTTTTCCTTCCACCATTTTCTTAAAGTTAAAGATCATCTGTCAATTAAGACAAACTTGGATACATGTAATAATCACATTTTTATTCTTAATTAGACACCATAAGCATGTTCTCCCCATTGGGATAAATGACAATGATGCATTGGCTTCATAAGAAAAATGTTTTTTCCATCCATTTTCCTTAGAATCAATCTTTGTTCATTAATAGGGACAAAAAGGAATACATATAATAATCTCCTTTCTTTTCATTATTGGGCACTATAAACACATTATGCTCATTGGGATAAAAGACAGTGACACATTTGTTTTATACGAAAAGCTCTTCTTCCAACCATTTTTCTGAGAATCAATGTTCATTTGCTAATAGGGACAAAGATCGATACACATAATAAGCCCTTTTCTTTTCATGATTGAGCACTATAAAAACATTCTCCTCATTGTGATAGATGACATTGATGCCTTTGTTCATAAGAAAAGCTATTCCTTCCACCATTTTCTTAAAGTTAAAGTTCATCCATCAATTAAGACAAACTTGGATAGACATAATAATCTCTTTTTTATTCTTGATTGGATGCCATAAAAATATTCTCCTCATGAGGATAAATGACAGTGATGCATTGGTTTCGTAAAAAAAGCTTTTCTTCCATCCATTTTCTTTAGAATTAATGTTCATTCATTAATAGGTACAAACATGGATACATGTAATAATCTCCTTTTTATTCTTGATTAGGCACCATAAACACAGTCTCCTCATTGGGATAAATGATAATAAGGCTTTGGTTTCGTAAGAAAAGTTTTTCTTTCCACCATTTTTTTGAAATCAAAGTTCCTCCGTCAATTATGACAAATATGGACGCACATAATAATTTCCTTTCTTTTCATAAATGGGCACCATAAATACGTTCTCCTCATTAGAATAAATGACAATGACACATTGGTTTCATAAGAAAAGTACTTCTTCTAACTATTTTCTTTAAAATCAATATTCATTCGTTAATAGGGATAAACATGGATACGTATAATAATCTCCTCTCTTTTCATGCTTGGGCATCATAAACATATTCTCCTCATCGCGATAAATTACATTGATGCTTTAGTTCATAAGAAACTCTTTTTCTTCCATCATTTTTTTAGAATCAAAGTTAATTCGTCTATTGCGACAAACATGGATGCACATAATAATCTCCTTTGTTTTCATTATTGGGCACCATAAACACATTCTCCTCGTTGGTCTAAATGACAATGATGCTTTGGTTTCATAAGAAAAACTTTTCTTTTCACCATTTTCCTTAGAGTCGAAGTTCATTCTTTAATTGGCAAAAACTTTGATCCTTGTAGTAATCTCCTTTATTTTCAAGATTGTGCACTATAATGACATTCTCCTCATCTGGATAAATGAAAATGATGCTTTGGTTTTGTTAGAAAAGCTTTTCTTCAAACCATTTTCCTTAGAATCAAAGTTCATCCTTCAATTCAGACAAACTTTGATACATGTAGCAATCTTCTTTCTTTTCATGATTGGGTGAAATAAACATATTCTCTTCGTTAGGATAAATGACAATGATGCAATGGTTTCTTAAGTAAAGCATTTTTTCCATCCGTTTTCCTTAAAATCAATATTTGTTCACTAATAGGGACAAGCATGGATACACATACCAATCTACTTTTTTTCTTGATTGGGCACCATAAACACATTCTCCTCAATAAGATAAATGAAAATGATGCTTTGGTTTCATAAGAAGAAGCTTTTGTTTCCACCATTTTCCTTAGAGTTGAAATTCATCCTAAATTCAAACAAACTTTGATCCATGTAATAATCTCTTTTCATTTCATGATCATGCACTATAAACACATTCTTCTCTTTGGGGTAGATGAAAATAATGCTTTTGATTCATAAGAAAATCATTTCTTTCCACCATTTTTTGGAATCAAAGTTCCTTTGTCTATTGTGACAAACATGGATGCACGTAATAATCTCCTTTCTTTTCATTATTAGGCACCATAAACACATTCTCCTCATTGGGATAAATAATAATGATGCATAGGTTTCATAAGAAAAGCTTTTCTTCCAACCATTTTCCTTAGAACCAATGTTCATTTGTTAGTAGGGACAAACATGGATACACATAATAATCTCCTTTTTTTCATTATTGGGCACCATAAACAGTTATCCTCATTAGGATAAATGATAATGATGCATAGGTTTCATAAGAAAAGCTTTTCTTCCAACCATTTTTCTTAGAACCAATGTTCGTTCGTTAATAGAGACAAACATGGATACACATAATAATCTCCTTTCTCTTTATGATTGGGCACCATAAAGACATACTCCTCATATGATACATGAAATTGATGCTTTAGTTCATAAGAAAAGGTTTTCCTTTTACCATTTCCCAATAGTTAAAGTTCATCCGTCAACTGAGACAAAGATGGATACAGGTAATAATCTCCTTTTTATTCTTAATTAGCCACCATAAACATATTTTCCTCATTGGGATAAGTGACAATGATGCTTTGGTTTCATAAGAAAAGCTTTTCTTTCCACCATTTTCTTTAGGATCGAAGTTCATCCTTCAACTTGCACAAACTATGATACATGTAATAATCTCCTTTTGGGCACCAAAAACACATTCTTCTCATTAGGATAAATAACAATGATGTATTGGTTTCATAAGAAAAGCTTTTCTTCCATCCATTTTTCTTAGATTCAATGTTCATTCATTAGTGCTGACAAACATGGATGCCCATAATGATCCCCTTTCTTTTCACAATTAGGCATCATAGACACATTCTCCTCAATGGGATAGATGGCATTAATACTTTAGTTTCATAAGGAAAGATTTTTTTTTCTACCATTTTTTTGGAATCAAAGTTCATCCATCAATTGTTACAAACATGGATGCACGTAATAATCTCTTTCCTTTTCATGATTGGGCACAATTAACACACTCTCCTGATTGGGATAAATGACAATGATGCATTTGGTTTCATAAGAAAAGTTTTTTTTCCAAACATTTTCCTTATAATGAATGTTTGTTCGTTAACAGGGAGAAATATGGGTACACATAATAATCTGCTTTCTTTTCATGATTAGGCATAATAAACACATTCTCCTTATTGTGATCAATGACATTGACATTTTAGACCAGAAAAAAAGCTTTTCCTTCAACCATTTTTTTAAAATCAAAGTTCATCCTTAAATTAAGACAAACTTGGATACACGTAATAATTTCTTTTTCATTCTTGATTGGGCACCAGAAACACATTCTCCTCATTGAGATAAATGACAATGATACTTTGGTTTCATAAGAAAAGCTTTTCTTTCCACCATTTTTTTGGAATCAAAGTTTTTCCATCAATTGTAACAAACATAGATGCATGTAATAATCTCCTTTGTTTTTGAGGATTGGGCACCATAAACAGATTCTCCTCATTGGGATAAATGACAATGACATGTTGGATTCATAAGAAAAGCATTTCTTTTCACCATTTTTTTGTAATTAAAGTTTGTTCGCCAATTACGACAAACATGGATACACGTAATAATCTTCTTTCTTTTCATGATTGGGCACATAAACACATTCTCCTCATTGTGATAAATGACATTGATGCTTTAGTTCATTAGAAAAGCTTTTCCTTCCACCATTTTTTTAACATCAAAGTTTATCCATCAGTTAAGATAAACCTAGATACACGTAATAATCTCCTTTTCATTCCTGATTGGGCACCATAAACATATTCTCCTTATTGGGATAAATGACAATGATGCTTTGGTTTCACAAAAAAGCTTTTTGTTCCACCATTTTCCTTAGAATTGAAGTTCATTTTTCAATTGGGATAAACATCGATACATGTAATAATATCCTTTCTTTTCATGTTGGACACTATAAACACCTTTTCTCATTGGGATAAATGACATTGATACTACAATTTCATAAGAAAACCTTTTCTTTCCACCATTTTTTTGGAATCAAAGTTTGTCCATCAATTGCGATAAACATGGATGCACATAATAATCTCCTTTCTTTTTGATGATTTGGCACCATGGATAAATTCTCCTCATTAGGATAAATGACAATGACACTTTGGTTTCGTAGGAAAAGCTTTTTCTCCAACCATTTTCCTTACAATCAATGTTCGTTCGTTAATAGGGACAAACATGAAGACACATAACAATCTCCTTTCTTTTCATTGTTGGGCATCATAAACACATTCTCCTCCTTGTGATAAATGACATTAATGCTTAAGTTCATAAGAAAAGCTTTTCTTACCACCATTTTCCTAAAATCAAATTTCGTCTGTCGATTAAGACAAACTTGGATACCATTATGTAATCTCCTTTTCATTATTGACTGTAAACATATTTTACTCATTGGGATAAATGACAATGACACATTCATTTCATACGAAAAGCTTTTCTTCGAACCATTTTCCTTAGAATCAACGTCCTTTCGTTAATAGGGATAAACATTGATACACATAATAATCTCCTTTCTTTTCATGATTGAGAACCTTAAACACATTCTCTTCATTGTAATACATGACATTGATGCTTTAGTTCTTTTCCTTCCACCGTTTCCCTGAAGTTAAAGTTCATCCATCAATTGAGACAAACATGGATACACATAATAATCTTCTTTTTATTCTTGATTGGGCACCATAAACGCATTCTCTTTATTGGGATAAGTGACAATGATGCTTTGGTTTCATGAGAAAAGCTTTTTTTCTACCATTTTCCTTAGGATCAAAGTTCATTCTTTAACTGGCATAAACTTCGATATATGTAACAATCTCTTTTCTTTTCTTGGTTGGGTGCCATAAACACATTCTCCTTATTGGGATAAATGACAATGACATATTGGTTTCATAAGAAAAGATTTTCTTCCATCCATTTTCCTTAGATCATTCATTGATGGTGACAAACATGGATGTACACAATGATCTCCTTGTTTTTCATGATTGGGCACCATAAACACACTTTCCTTGTTGGGATAAATGATATTGATACTTTAGTTTCATAAGGGAAGCTTTTCTTTCCACCATTTTATTTGGAATCAAAGTTCATCCATCAATTGTTACAAACATGGATGCATGTAATAGTCTTCTTTCGTTTCTTGATTGGGCACAATAAACACATTCTCTTGATTGGGATAAATGAGAATGATGAATTGGTTTTGTAGGAAAAGTTTTTCTTCCAACTATTTACCTAAGAATCAATGTTCGTTCGTTAACAGGGACAAATATGGGTACACATAATAAACTCCTTTCTTTTCTTGATTAGGCACAATAAACACATTCTCCTTATTGTGATAAATGACATTGACGCTCTAGTTCATAAGAAAAGCTTTTCCTTCCACCATTTTTTTAAAATCAAGTTTGTCCATCAGTTGAGACAAACCTGGATAGACGTAATAATCTCCTTTTCATTCTTGATTAGGCACCATAAACACATTTTCATCATTGAGATAAATGGCAATGATGCTTTGGTTTCATAAGAAATGCTTTTCTTTCCATTATTTTTTTGAATCAAAGTTCATCCATCAATTATGACAAACATTAATGCACGTAATAGTCTCCTTTGTTTTTGATGATTGGGCACCACAAAGAGATTCTCCTCATTAGGATAAATAATAATGACACTTTGGATTCATAAGAAAAGCGCTTCGTTCCACCATTTTTTTGGAATCAAAGTTCATCTTGCAATTAAGACAAACATGGATACACATAACAATCTCCTTTCTTTTAATGATTGGGCATCATAAATACATTCTTCACATTGTGATAAGTGACATTGACGCTTTAGTTCATACGAAAAGTTTTTCCTTCCCCCATTTTCGTAAAATCAAAGTTCATCCATCAGTTAAGAAAAACCTGGATAAACGTAATAATCTCCTTTTCATTCTTGATTGGGCACCATAAATACATTTTTATCATTAAGATAAATGACAATGATGCTTTGGCTTCATAAAAAAGCTTTTCTTTCCACCATTTTCCTTAGAATTGAAGTTTATCTTTCAATTAGGACAAATATCAATACATGTAATAATCTCCTTTCTTTTCATGTTGGGCAGTATAAACACCTTTTCTCATTTGGATAAATATAATGATACTTTGGTTTTTTAAGAAAACTTTTTCTTTCCACTATTTTTTTAAATCAAAGTTTGTCCATCAATTACGACAAACAAGGATATAGATAACAATCTCCTTTCCTTTTGATGATTTGGCATCATAAATAGATTCTCCTCATTGGGATAAATGGCAATGACAAATTGGTTTTGCAGGAAAAGCTTTTTCTCCAACCATTTTCCTTACAATCAATGTTCGTTCGTTAATAGGGACAAACATGGAGACACATAACAATCTCCTTTCTTTTCATTATTGGGCATCATAAACACATTCTTCTCCTTGTGATAAATGACATTAATGCTTAAGTTCATAATTTTCTTTTCCTTCCACCATTTTCTTAAAATCAAATTTCATCTATCAATTGAGACAAACATGGAGGCCATTATATAATCTCCTTTTCATTCTTGATTGGGCACCATAAACACATTCTGCTAATAGGGATTAATGACAATGACACATTGGTTTCATAAGAAAAGCTTTTCTTTCAACCATTTTCCTTAGAATCAAAGTTCGTTCATTAATAGGGACAAACATCGATACACATAATAATCTCCATTCTTTTCATGATTGGGCACCATAAACATGCTCTCCTTATTGTGATGCATGATATTGATGCTTTAGTTCATAAGAAAATCTTTTCCTTCCATCGTTTCCCTAAAGTTAAAGTTTGTCTGTCAGTTAAGACAAAAATGGATACACGTAATAATCTCCTTTTTATTCTTAATTGGGCACCATAAACAAATTCTCCTCATTGGGATAAGTGATAATGATACTTTGGTTTCATAAGAAAAGCTTTTCTTTCTACCATTTTCCTTACGATTGAAGTTCGTCCTTCAATTGGCATAAACTTCGATATATGTAATAATCTTTTTTCTTTTCATGGTTGGGCACCATAAACACATTCTCCTCATTGGGATAAATGAAAATGATGTATTGGTTTCATAAAAAAAGCTTTTCTTTCATCAATTTTCTTTTGATTCCATGTTCATTCATTAATGGTGACAAACATGGATGCATGTAATGATCTCCTTTTTTTTCATGATTGGGCACCATAGACACATTCTCTTCATTAGGATAGATGACATTGATACTTTAGTTTCATACGGGAAGCTTTTTTTCCACCATCTTTTTGGAATCAAAATTCATCCATCAATTATTACAAACATGGATGCACGTAATAATCTCCTTTCTTTTCATGATTGGGCATAATAAATAGATTCTCTTGATTGGGATAAATGACAATGATGCATTGGTTTTATGAGAAAAGTTTTTCTTCCAACCATTTTTCGTAGAATCAATGTTTGTTCATTATCAGGGACCAATATGGGTACACATAATAATCTCTTTTCTTTTCATGATTAGGCACAATAAACATATTCTCCTTATTATGATAAATGACATTGATCTTTAATTCACAAGAAAAGCTTTTCCTTCCACCATTGCCTTAAATTTAAAGTTCGCCCTTAAATTAAGACAAACTTGGTTACACATAATAATCTCCTTTTTATTCTTGATTCGGCACTATAAACATATTCTCTTTATTGGGATAAATGACAATGATACTTTGGTTTCATAAGAAAAGCTTTCCTTCCACCATTATTTTTGAATTAAAGTTCATCCATAAATTGTGACAAACATATATGCACATAATAATCTCCTCTGTTTTTGATGATTGGGCAAAACAAACAGATTCTCCCTATTAGGGTAAATGACAATGACATATTGGATTCATAAGAAAAGCTTTTCTTTCCATCATTTTTTTGGAATCAAAGTTAATCCGCCAATTGTGACAAACATGGGTACACATAATAATCTGCTTTCTTTTCATGATTAACTTTGGTTTCATGAGAAAAGCTTCTCTTTCTATCATTTTTAGAATTGAAGTTCATCTTTCAATTGAGATAAACATGGATTGACGTAATAATTTCCTTTCTTTCCATGATTGGGCACCATAAACACATTCTCCTCATTGGGATAAAGGATATTAAAGCTTTGGTTTCATAAGAAAAACTTCTCTTTCTACCATTTTTAGAATTGAAGTTTGTTTTTCTTTTGCAATAAACTGGATTCACATAATAATCTCCTTTCTTTCCATGGTTAGGCATCATCATAAACACATTCTCCTTGTTGGGATAAATGATATTGATGCTTTGGTTTCATTGGAAAAACTTTTCTTTCTACCTTTTTTGGAATTAATGTTCAACTATCGATTTGGACAAACACGGATGGACTTAATAATCTCCTTTCTTATCATGATTGGGCACCGTAAACACATTCCCTTCACCAGGATAAATGATATTGATGCTTTGTATTCATAAGAAAAACTTCTTTTTCTGCCTTTTTAGAATTGAAGTTTGTCTTTTAATTAGGATAAACATAGATTCACATAATAATCTCCCTTCTTTTCTTGATTGGGCACCATAAACATATTCTTCTCTTTGGGATTAACGATATTGATGCTTTAGTTTCATAAGAAAAAATTCTCTTATTACCAATTTTAGAATTGAAGTTTGTCTTTTAATTTGAAATAAACATGGATTCACATAATAATCTCATTTCTTTTCATGTTTGGGCATCATAAACACATTCTCGTCACTGGGATAAATGATGTCAATGTTTGGTTTCATAAGAAAAACATCTCTTTCTACCATTTTTAGAATTAAAGTTCATCTTTTAATTGGGATAAACATGGATTCAAATAATAATCTCTATTATTTTCATGATTGGGCACCATAAACACATTCTCCTCATTGTGATAAATGATATTGATGCTTTGGTTTCACATGAAAAACTTCTATTTTGACCATATTTAGAATTAATGTTCATCTATCGATTTGGACAAATATGGATTGACATAATAATCTCCTTTATTTTCATTATTGTGTAATGTAAACACTTTCTCCTCATTGGGATAAACGAGATTGATGCTTTGGTTTTATAAGAAAAAAATTCCTTTTCTACCATTTTTAGAGTTGAAGTTCATCCTTCCACTAGGATAAACCTAGATTCACATAATAATACCTTTCTTTTCATGATTGAGCTCCATGAACTAAATCTCCACTTTGGGATAAATGATATTGATGCTTTGGTTTCATAAGATAAACTTCTATTTCTACCATTTTTAGAAATAGTTTTCATCTGCTGATGTGGACAAGGATGGATTCACATAATAATCTCCTTTATTTTCATGATTGGGCACCATAAACACATTCTCCTCATTGGGATAAATGATATTGATGCTTTGTATTCATAAAAACCTTCTCTTTCTACCATTTTTAGAATTGAAATTCATCTTTCATTAACGATAAACCTAGGTTCACATACTAATCTTCTTTTTTTTCATGATTGGGTGCCATAAACACAATCTCCTTATTGGGATAAATGATATTAATGCTTTCATTTCATAAGAAAAACTTTTATTTCTTCTATTTTTAGAATTAATGTTTGTATGTCAATTTTGATGAACACAGATTCACATAGTAATCTCCTTTATTTTCATGATTGGGCACCATAAACACATTCTCCTCATTGGGATAAATGATAATAATGCTTTGATTTCATGAGAAAAGCTTCTTTTCTACCATTTTTAGAATTGAAGCTCATCTTTCAATTGAGATAAACATGGATTGATGTAATAATCTCCTTTCTTTTCATGATTGGGCACCATAAACACATTCTCCTCACTGGGATAAAGGATATTAAAGCTTTGGTTTGATAAGAAAAACTTCTCTTTCTGCCATTTTTAGAATTGAAGTTCATTTTTCATTTGCAATAAACCTGGATTCATATAATAATCTCCTTTCTTTCCATGGTTGGGTATCATAAACACAATCTCCTATTTGGGATAAATGTTATTGATGCTTTGGTTTCATAGGAAAAACTTCTTTTGCTACCATTTTTAGAATTAATGTTCAACTATCGATTTGGACAAACATGGATTCACTTAATAATCTCCTTTCTTATCATGATTGGGCACCATAAACACATTCCCCTCACCGAGATAAATGATATTAATCTTTGTATTCATAAGAAAAACTTCTTTTTCTGCCTTTCTTAGAATTGAAGTTCGTCTTTCAATTGGGATAAACATGGATTCACATCATAATCTCCTTTCTTTTCTTGATTGGGAACCGTAAACACATTCTACTCCTTTGGTTTCATAAGAAAAACTTTTTTTTCTACCATTTTTAGATATAGTGTTCATCTGCTAATGTGGACAAGGACGGATTCACATTATAATCTCCTTTATTTTCATGATTGGGCACACATAAACACATTCTCCTCTTTGGGATAAATGATATTGATGCTTTGGTTTCATAAGAAAAACATCTATTTCTACCATTTTTAGAATTGATGTTCATCTATCGATTTATACAATCACGGATTCGCATAATAATCTCCATTCTTTTCATGATTGGGCACCATAAACATATTCTCCTCATTAGGATAAATGATATTGATGCTTCAGTTTCACAAGAAAAACATCTATTTCTTCCATTTTTATAATTAATTTTCATCTGCCAACGTGGACAAATACGGATTGACATAATAATTTCCTTTATTTTATTATTAGGCACTATAAATACATTCTCCTCATTGGGATAAATGATATTGATGCTTTGGTTTCATAAGAAAAACTTCTCTTTCTACCATTTTTAGAATTGAAGTTTGTCTTTCAATTGCGATAAACCTGGATTGACATAATAATTTCCATTCCTTTCATGATTGGGCACCATAAACACGTTCTCTTCATTGGGATAAATGATATTAATGCTATGGTTTCATAAGTAAAATATCTCTTTCTACCATTTTTAGAATTAATGTACATCTATCGATTTGGACAAACACAGATTCAAATAATAATCTCCTTTCTTTTCATGATTGGGCACCGTAAACACAGTCTCCTCATTGGGATAAATGATATTGATGCTTTGTATTCATAAGAAAAGCTTCTCTTTCTACCATTTTTAGAATTGAAGTTCATCTTTCAATTGAGATAAACATGGATTGACATAAAAATCTCCTTTCTTTTCAAGATTGGGCATCATAAATACATTCTCCTCGTTCGGATAAATGATATTGATGCTTTCGTTTCATGAGAAAAGCTTCTCTTTCTACCATTTTTAGAATTGAAGTTCATCTTTCAATTGAGATAAACATGGATTGACGTAATAATCTCTATTCTTTTCATGATTAGGCACCATAAACACATTCTCTTCATTGGGATAAAGGATATTAAAGCTTTGGTTTCACAAGAAAAACTTATCTTTCTACCATTTTTAGAATTGAAGTTTGTTTTTCTTTTCCAATAAACCTGGATTCACATAATAGTCTCCTTTTTTTCCATGGTTAGGCATCATAAACACATTCTCCTCGTTGGGATAAATGATATTGATGCTTTGGTTTCATAGCAAAAACTTCTCTTTCTACCATTTTTAGAATTAATGTTCAACTATCGATTTGGACAAACATGGATTCACTTAATAATCTCATTTCTTATCATGATTGGGCACCATAAACACATTCCCTTCACCGGGATAAATGATATTAATGCTTTGTGTTCATAAGAAAAACTTTTTTTTTGCCATTTTTAGAATTGAAGTTCGTCTTTCAATTGGGATAAACATGGATTCACATAATAATCTCCTTTCTTTTTTTGATTGGGCACCGTAAACACATTCTCTTCTTTGGGATTAATGATATTGATGCTTTGGTTTCATAAGAAAAACTTCTCTTGTTACCATTTTTAGAATCGAAGTTCATCTTTCAATTTGAAGTAAACATGGATTCACATAATAATCTCATTTCTTTTCATGATTGGGCATCATAAACACATTCTCATCACTGGGATAAATGATGATAATGTTTGGTTTCATAAGAAAAACATCTCTTTCTACCATTTTTAGAATTGAAGTTCGTCTTTCAATTGGGATAAACATGGATTCAAATAATAATCTCTATTATTTTCATGATTGGGCACCATAAGCACATTCTCCTCATTGGGATAAATGATGACGATGCTTTGGTTTCACATGAAAAACTTCTATTTCGACCATATTTAGAATTAATGTTCATCTATCGATTTGGACAAATATGGATTGACAGAAAAATCTCCTTTATTTTCATTATTGCACACTGTAAACACTTTCTCTTCATTAGGATAAATGAGATTGATGCTTTGGTTTTATAAGAAAAAATTCTCTTTCTACCATTTTTAGAGTTGAAGTTCATCCTTCCACTAGGATAAACCCAGATTCACATAATAATATCCTTTCTTTTCATGATTTGGCTCTATAAACTAAATCTCCACTTTGGGATAAATGATATTGATGCCTTGGTTTCATCTGCTGATGTGGACAAGGATGGATTCACATAATAATCTCCTTTATTTTCATGATTGGGCACCATAAACACATTCTCCTCATTGGAATAAATGATATTGATGCTTTGTATTCATAAGAAAAACTTTTTTTTCTACATTTTTAGAATTGAAATTCATCTTTCAATTACGATAAACCTAGATTCACATAATAATCTCTTTTCTTTTCCTGATTGGGTGCCATAAACACAATCTCCTTATTGGGATAAATGATATTAATGCTTTCGTTTCATAAGAAAAACTTCTATTTCTTCCATTTTTAGAATTAATGTTTGTATGTCAATTTTGACAAACACAGATTCATATAGTAATCTCCTTTATTTTCATGATTGGGCACCATAAACACATTCTCCTCATTGGGATAAATGATATTGATGCTTTGGTTTCATGAGACAAGCTTCTCTTTCTACCATTTTTAGAATTAAAGCTCATCTTTCAATTGAGATAAACATGGATTGATGTAATAATCTCCTTTCTTTTCATGATTGGGCACCATAAACACATACTCCTCACTGGGATAAAGGATATTAAAGCTTTGGTTTCATAAGAAAAACTTCTCTTTCTACCATTTTTAGAATTAAAGTTCATCTATCATTTACAATAAACCTGGATTCACATAATAATCTCCTTTCTTTCCATGGTTGGGTATCATAAACACAATCTCCTCGTTGGGATAAATGTTATTGATGCTTTGGTTTCATCGGAAAAACTTCTCTTTTTACCATTTTTAGAATTAATGTTCAACTATTGATTTGGGCAAACATGGATTCACTTAATAATCTCCTTTCTTATCATGATTGGGCACCATAAACACATTCCCTTCACTGGGATAAATGATATTAATGCTTTGTATTCATAAGAAAAGCTTCTTTTTCTGCCATTTTTAGAATTGAAGTTCATCTTTCAATTAGGATAAACATGGATTCACATAATAATCTCCTTTCTTTTCTTGATTGGGCACCGTAAACACATTCTCCTCCTTGGGATTAACGATATTGATGCTTTGGTTTCATAAGAAAAACTTCTCTTATTACCATTTTTAGAATTGAAGTTCGTCTTTCAATTTGAAATAAACATGGATTCACATAATAATCTCATTTCTTTTCATGATTAGGCATCATAAACACATTCTCGTCACTGGGATAAATGATATGGTTTCATAAGAAAAACATCTCTTTCTACCATTTTTAGAATTGAAGTTCATCTTTCAAATGGGATAAACATGGATTCAAATAATAATCTCCATTATTTTCATGATTGGGCACCATAAACATTTTCTCCCTATTGGTATAAATGATGACGATGCTTTGGTTTCATAAGAAAAAGATATTTTTTTACAATTTTAGAATTAAAGTTCATCTTTCAATTGGAATAAACACGGATTCACATAATAATCTCTATTTTCATAATTAGGCACCATAAACCCGTTCTCCTCATTGGGATAAATGAGATTGATGCTTTGGTTTCATAAGAAATACTTCTCTTTCTACTATTTTTAGAATTAAAGTTCATCTTTCTATTAGGACAAACCTAGATTCACATAATCATCTCATTTTTTTTTTCATGATTGGGCACCATAAACATATTCTCTTCGTTAGGATTATTGATATTGATGCTTTGGTTTCAAAAGAAAAACTTCTCCTATTACCATTTTTTGAATTGATGTTCGTCTTTCAATTAGGATAAACATGGATTAACATAATGATCTTCTTTCTTCTCAGTATTGGGCATGATAAATGCATTCTCCTCATTGGTATAAATGATATTGATGCTTTGGTTTCGTAGGAAAAACTTCTCTTTCTGCCATTTTTAGAATTGAAGTTCATCTTTCAATTGAGATAAACATGGTTTAACATAATAATCTTCTTTCTTTTCATGATTGGGTACCGTAAACACATTCTTTTCATTGGGATTAATGATGTTGAAGCTTTTGTTTTGTAAGAAAAGCTTCTCTTATTACCATTTTTAGAATTGAAGTTCATCTTTCAATTGGGCTAAACATGGATTCACATAATAATATCCTTTCTTTTCATGACTGGGCACCATAAACATATTCTCCTCATTGGAATAAATGATACTGATGCTTTGTATTCATAAAAAAAGCTTATTTTTCTACCATTTTTAGAATTGAAGTCATCTTTCAATTGAGATAAACATGGATTGACATAATAATCTTCTTTCTTTTCATGATTGGGCATCATAGACGTATTCTCCTCATTGGGATAAATGATATTGTTGCTTTGGTTTCGTGAGAAAAGCTTCTCTTTCTACCGTTTTTGGAATTGAAGTTTGTCTTTCAATTGAGATAAACATGAATTGACATAACAATCTCTTTCCTTTCATGATTGGGCACCATAAACAAATTCTACTTGTTAGGATTAATGATATTGAGGCTTTAGTTTCATAAGAAAAACTTCTTTTATTACCATTTTTATAATTAAAGTTCATCTTTTAATTTGGAATAAACATGGATTCATATAATAATCCCCTTTTTTCATGATTAGGCATCATAAACACATTCTCCTCGTTGGGATAAATGATATTGATGCTTTGGTTTCATGAGAAAAGCTTCTCTTTCTACCATTTTTAGAATTGAAGTTTGTCTTTCAATTGATATAAAGATGGATTGACATAATAATCTCCTTTCTTTTCATGATTTGGCACCATAAACAAATTCATCTCATTAGGATTGATGATATTGATGCTTTGGTTTCATAAGAAAAACTTCTCTTATTACCATTTTTAGAATTGAAGTTTGTCTTTCAATTTAGAATAAACATGGATTCACAAAATAATCTCCTTTCTTCTCATGATTGGGCATTATAAACACATTCCCCTCGTTGGGATAAATGATGTTGATGCTCTGATTTTTGAAGAAAATCTTCTATTTCTACCATTTTTAGAATTAATGTTCGTTTTTTGATTTAGACAAATACGGATTCAAATAATAATCTCTATTTTCATGTTTGGCCACCATAAACCCATTCTCCATATTGGGATAAATGAGATTGATGCTTTGGTTTCATAAGAAAAACTTCTCTTTCTACTATTTTTAGAATTGAAGTTCGTCTTTCTATTGGGATAAACATGGATTCACATAATAATCTCCTTTCTTCTCAATATTAGGCATGATAAATGCATTCTCCTCATTAGTATAAACGATATTGATGCTTTGGGTTCGTAAGAAAAACTTCTCTTTCTGCCACTTTTAGAATTGAAGTTCATCTTTCAATTGAGATAAACATGGTTTAACATAATAATCTCCTTTCTTTTCATGATTGGGCACCATAAACACATTCTTCTCATTGGGATTAATGATGTTGAAGCTTTGGTTTCGTAAGAAAAGCTTATCTGATTACCACTTGTAGAATTGAAGTTCATCTTTCAATTAGGCTAAACATGGATTCACATAATAATATCCTTTCTTTTTAGACTGGGCACCATAAACACATTCTCCTCATTGGGATAAATGATATTGATGCTTTGTATTCATAAGAAAAGCTTCTCTTTTTACCATTTTTAGAATTAAAGTCGTCCTTCAATTAAGATAAACATGGATTGACATAATAATCTTCTTTCTTTTCATGATTGGGCATTATATACACATTCTCCTTGTTGGGATAAATGATATTGATGCTTTGGTTTCAGGGGAAAAGCTTCTCCTTCTACCATTTTTAGAATTGAAGTTTGTCTTTCAATTGAGATAAACATGAATTGACATAATAATCTCTTTCCTTTCATGATTGGGCACCATAAACAAATTCTACTCGCTAGGATTAATGATATTGATGCTTTGGTTTCATAAGAAAAACTCTCTTATTACCATTTTTAGAATTGAAGTTCGTCTTTCAATTTGGAATAAATATGGATTCACATAATAATCTCTTTTCTTTTCATGATTGGGCATTATAAACATATTCTCCTCGTTGGGATAAATGATATTGAGGCTTTGGTTTCATGAGAAAAGCTTCTCTTTCTACCATTTTTAGAATTGAAGTTCATCTTTCAATTAATATAAAGATAGATTGACATAATAATCTCCTTTCTTTTCGTGATTGGGCACTGTAAACAAATTCACCTCGTTAGGATTGATTATATTGATGCTTTGGTTTCATAAGAAAAACTTCTCTTATTACCATTTTTAGAATTAAAGTTCATCTTTCAATTTAGAATAAACATGGATTCACAAAATAATATCCTTTCTTTTCATGATTGGGCATCATAAACATATTCTCCTCATTGGGATAAATGATGTTGATGCCCTGGTTTCCTAGGAAAACTTGTATTTCTACTATTTTTAGAATTAATGTACGTTTGTTGATTTAGACAAATATGAATTCAGATAATAATCTCTATTTTCATGTTTGGGCACCATGAACCCATTCTCCATATTGGGATAAATGAGATTGATGCTTTGGTTTCATAAGAAAAACTTCTTTTTCTACTATTTTTAGAATTGAAGTTCGTCTTTCTATGGGGATAAACCTAGATTCACATAATAATCTCCTTTCTTTTCATGATTGGGCACCATAAACACATTCTCCTCGTTAGGATTAATGATATTGATGCTTTGGTTTCATAAGAAAAACTTCTCTTTTTACCATTTTTAGAATTAAAGTTCGTCTTTCAATTTGGAATAAACATGGATTCATATAATAATCTCTTTTCTTTTCATGATTGGGCGTCATAAACACATTCTCCTCACCGGGAGAAATGATGACAATGCTTTGGTTTCATAAGAAAAACATCTCTTTCCGCTATTTTTAGTATTGAAGTTCATCTTTCAATTGGGAAAAACATGGATTCACATAATAATCAACATTATTTTCATGATTGGGCACCATAAACACATTCTCCTTATTCGGATAAATGATGACAATGTTTTGGTTTCATAAGAAAAAGATCATTTTTTACAATCTTTAGAATTGAAGTTCGTCTTTCAATTGGGATAAACACGGATTCACATAATAATCTCTATTTTCATGATTGGGCACCATAAACCCATTCTCCTCATTGGGATAAATGAGATTGATGCTTTGGTTTCATAAGAAAAGCTTCTCTTTCTACTATTTTTAGAATTAAAGTTCATCTTTCTATTGGGATAAACCTAGATTCACATAATAATCTCCTTTCTTTTCATGATTGGGCACCATAAACACATTCTCCTCGTTAGAATTAATGATATTGATGCCTTGGTTTCATAAGAAAAACTTCTCTTATTACCATTTTTAGAATTGAAGTTCGCCTTTCAATTTGGAATAAACATGGATTCATATAATAATCTCCTTTGTTTTCATGATTAAGCGTCATAAGCACATTTTTCTCACCGAGAGAAATGATGACAATGCTTTGGTTTCATAAGAAAAACATCTCTTTCTACCATTTTTAGTATTGAAGTTCATCTTTCAATTGGGAAAAACACAGATTCACATAATAATCAACATTATTTTCATGATTGGGCACCATAACACATTCTCCTCATTGGGATAAATGATGACAATGCTTTGGTTTCATAAGAAAAAGACCTCTTTTTACAATTTTTAGAATTGAAGTTCGTCTTTCAATTGGGATAAACACTGATTCACATAATAATCTCTATTTTTATGATTGGGCACCATAAACCCATTCTCCTCATTGGGATAAATGAGATTGATGCTTTGGTATCATAAGAAAAACTTCTCTTTCTACCATTTTTAGAATTGAAGTTCCTCTTTATATTGGGATAAACCTAGATTTATATAATAATCCCTTTTCTTTTCATGATTGGGCACCATAAACATATTCTCCTCGTTAGGATTAATGATATTGATGCTTTGGTTTCAAAAGAAAAACTTCTCTTATTATAATTTTTTAAATTGAAGTTCATCTTTCAATTGGGATAAACATGGATTCACCTAATAATCTTCCTTCATTTCAATATTGGGCATGATAAACACATTCTCCTCGTTGGGATAAATGATATTGATGCTTTGGTTTCATAAGAAAAACTTCTCTTTCTACCATTTTTAGAATAGAAGTTCATCTTTCAATTAAGATAAACATGGATTAACGTAATCATCTCATTTTTTTCATAATTGGGCACCGTAAGCACATTAATCTCGTTGGGATTAATGATATTGAACCTTTGGTTTCATAAGAAAAACTTCTCTTATTACCATTTGTAGAATTGAAGTTCGTCTTTCAATTGGGCTAAACATGGATTCACGTAATAATCTCCTTTCTTTTCATGATTGAGTATCATAAAGACATTCTCCTCGTTGGGATTAATGATATTGATTCTTTGGTTTCATAAAAAAAACTTCTCTTATTACCATTTTTAGAATTGAAGTCTATCTTTCAATTGGGATAAGTATGGATTCACATAATAACCTCCTTTCTCTTCATCATTGGGCATCATAAACACATTCTCCTCATTGGGATAAATGATATTAATGCTTTGGTTTCCTAAGAAAAACTTTTATTTCTACAATTTTTTGAATTAATGTTTGTCTGTCGATTTAGACAAATAAGAATTCACATAATAATCTCTATTTTCATGTTTGGGCACCATAAACCCATTCTCCTCATTGGGATAAATGAGATTGATACTTTGGTTTCATAAGAAAAACTTCTCTTTCTACAATTTTTTGGATTGAAGTTCGTCTTTCTATTGGGATAAACCTAGATTCACATAATAATCTCCTTTCTTTTAGTGATTGGGCATGATAAACACATTCTCCTCCATAGGATAAATGATATTGATGCTTTGGTTTCATGAAAAAAACTTCTCTTATTACCATTTTTAGAATTGAAGTTCATCTTTCAATTTGGGATAAACATGGATTCACATAATAATCTCTTTTTTTTTCATGATTGGGCATCGTAAACACATTCTCCTCGTTGGGATAAATTATATTTATACTTTGGTTTCATATGAAAAACTTTTCTTTCTGCCATTTTTAGAATTGAAGTTCATCTTTCAATTGAGATAAACATGGATTAACATAATAATCTCCTTTCTTTTTATGATTGGGCACCGTAAACAAATTCTCCTCATGGGATTAATGATATTGAAGCTTCGGTTTCATAAGAAAAACTTCTCTTATTACCATTTTTGGAATTAAAGTTCATCTTTCAATGAGGATAAGCATGGATTCATATAATAATCTCCTTTCATTTCATGATTAGGTATCGTAAACACATTCTACTCGTTGGGATTAATGATATCGATGCTTTGGTTCCATATGAAAAACTTCTCTTATTACCATATTTGGAGTCAAAGTTCGTCTTTCAATTGAGATAAATGATATTGGGTTTATGGTTTCAATTGGGATAAACATGGATTCATATAATAATCTCCTTTCTCTTCATGATTAGGCATCATAAACACATTCTCCTCATTGGGATAAATGACATTGATGCTTTGGTTTCCTAGGAAAAACTTCTATTTCTACCATTTTAAGAATTAATGTCTATCTATCGATTTAGACAAACACAGATTCACATAATAATCTCTATTTTTAGGATTAGGCACCATAAACCCATTCTCTTTATTGGGATAAATGAGATTGATGCTTTAGTTTCATAAAAAAAACTTTTCTTTCTACTATTTTTAGAATTGAAGCTTGTCTTCCTATTAGGATAAACCTAGATTCACATAATAATCTCCTTTCTTTTCATGATTAGGCACCATAAACACAGTCTTCTTATTAGGATTAATGATATTGAGGCTTTGGTTTTATAAGAAAAACTTCTCTTATTACCATTTTTAGAATTGAAGTTTGTCTTTCAATTTGGGATAAACATGGATTCACATAATAATCTTCTTTCTTTCCATGATTAGGCATCATAAACACATTCTCCTCATTGGGATAAATAATTCTCTCTACCTTTTTTATAATTAATGTACGTCTATTGATTTTGACAATAATGGATTCACATAATAATCTCCTTTCTTTTCATGATTGGGCACCATAAACACATTCTCCTCAGTGGGGTAAATGATATTGACGCTTTGTATTCATAAGAAAAACTTCTTTTTCTACCATTTTTAGAATTGAAGTTCATCTTTCAATTGAGACCAACATGGATTGACATAATAATCTCCTTTCTTATCATGATTGGGTATCGTAAACACATTTTCCTCATTAGGATAAATGACATTGAAGCTTTGGTTTCGTAAGAAAAACTTTTCTTATTACCATTTTTAGAATTAAAGTTTGTCTTTCAGTTGGGATAAACATGGATTTAGATAATAATCTATTTTCTTTTCATGATTGGACCTCGTAAACTAATGCGAACCTTAGGATGAAAAAATAAACTAAAATTGATTGGATGGAATTAGAACCCTAGGATCGTCTTCAAAGTCAAGCAAATAGAACTTGACTCCAATCAAACCTGCTAATTAGAACTAAAGTTATAACAATTTTTTATCACCACAAGTTACCCTAATAAGATCAAATTGAGTTCTTGTTTAAACAAAGAAGAAGTTCTCACAAAGTGAAGAAACTCTCAAGTACTTTTTTCTATTCAAATCTGCTTAATTACATGAATAAAGCTCCTTTATATAGGCCACAAATCTGTAGAGCCCTAACTGAACAAGGAAATCCTAATCAATAAGGAAAAGTTTATTCC
>JBBYHM010054781.1:0-48027 GCA_038381775.1 Adansonia rubrostipa
GAGAGTTATGATTTTTCAAGTCTAAACTATCTAGAACCTCTAGAATCCGAACATGTATTCTGGTTGGGCCATTCAAGCCCATTAAATGATTTTTCAAAAATTTTCAAACATTTTTCCTAAAATGTTCATGAAATTCCCTTTACAAAAAGGTATCAGTTGAAATTTGTTGATACCTAATGAGTCCGGGGTGATTTTTCAAATTTTGACATACCTTGTCCCTCATATACTTTGCTAGTAGCCTATCAATCCGAACTTGAAAATTTATTCCCCTAGAAAATTTCTTTTTAGGGTAGTGGGAATATTTTTAGGATGACCCTCATCGAGTCACCTTTCTAAAGGTGCCTTGTCCACCTTCTAAATCCTTCGAATCAATTTAGAATAAATTCGGAAAGCAAGATAGCGCGATGCTGTCCCCTATTTTTGATTTTGGTCAAATCGAGTTGTTTTCCCAAATGTTGTCTCGAGACATTCGAATGTCTCTATGTCAACCCAATTAGACTCAAGAACATGCTTTTACCTCCCATTGGCTCGTATCAAGGCACAAACATATTTTACATCTTTACCATCCTCATTCATAATAATTTCTTTGACCTAGAGTTGTCAAAATGCTCACCTGTCTTCTAAATCACAAGATTTTATCAACTTAGTTTTTCCAACTTGACTTCTTTAAAGAGTGTCAAACGTGTCACTTTTGGGGATACTCCAACCCTAACCTTCTGAAGGGATACTCCAATCCCGCTTTTCCAAATTGTCAAGATCTAAAAATCTTCTTTGTCAAAATTATTTATCATTCACGGGGATACTCCAACCCTATCTTTTCGAAGGGATACTCTAACCCTGTCTTTAAACTATAATTAATCTTTTCTTTTTCCTTTTCGAACTTCTATGAATATGTCAAACAAACCTTGTTTAATCAAGAAATCCAGATGCGTCTCGAAAATGGTCGATTCGGTTATTCCTAGATAATCAATTTCTATAGCGAGATAAATTCTAATAGTCCATTAATTTTCTTTATTATTGCTTTGAATGATCCATGTTACGTTATTTCATTTATTATCTTACTAACATGATTTCTTTGTGATGATTATTTGCATTCATGTTTTCAAAACATTTTCAAATAAAATTAAAGGTAATGTTCCGCATGAGTATCTCTCTAGTGCCCAAAGTGGAACATTCCATTTTCAAAGTAAAATCCAGAGGTCATTTTTATCAAAAATCTCTATATTCCCCATCTCTCCAGGGTGTATATAAGGTTAAATCTTTTTCATCAAAACCTGGATTATTTCTACAAGATTCATGCATTAAAAGGGGTCATATCAAAATAATGATAAGTTAAGATCGAAAGAGTTAGAACTAAGAAAGACATAGCTAGTACGGTACCGATTTTGGGCATCGCGAAGACGTTCGTACCTCATCATGAGTAACTAACTCCCAAACCCAAACGATGAATCTTTGCATTAAGTAGACCATGGGATCGATGTTTTGAGTTTTATAACTCAAAACATAGGTTTTAATAGGCATCCGATCACACCTAGCCTGAAATGATCGGTGGTGACTCCAAGCATTGGCCATTTCATGATGGTCATTCGTGACCAATAAGATGGGCGATTCATCTTATGGTCCCCCCTCAATGTATGACAAGTCGAGAATCTGTACTTTCTCATTCTCATCACGTTGCAACGAAAAAGTCTCAATCAAGAAGACAATCCCAAGTCAAAAAAATATTTTAAGTCGTACACACACTTAGATCCACAAGGATCCACCTCGGGGTACGTTGTGATAGATTCGCGACTCCACTGGGGAATGTATAGAGAGTTAGGCTAATAACTAGCCATGTCTTGCTAGGTTCTCGATTCTTTTGATCTTCGATCATTATTTAACCACGACCCTTTTGTTGTTTTGTCATCTAATCTTTTATTTGACATGATTTTCAGGATTGTCTTATTTTTTTAAATAATCATTAGCTTAATAATAATTTTAATACGGAAGTAAAAAAAAGGTTTGCTCGTTTCCTCGTCACACACCATGCACTTGCATGTGCATTAGTGTCCTGCCAAACTCCATGGCATGGTTACAACCCAATCATTAAGAGGAAGTGAGCTATCCGCCTTCGTGAGTAACCTTTTGCATAGGCATGGCAATAACTTCCCGGATGTAAATTACCTTTGACTTTCGTGAGTAACCCTCCGTATTTGCATAGGGAAATACATCTAACGGATCGAACCCGTTCTGCCAAACCCGCGATGGGTCTAGGATTAGGGTCCCTCAACTGTCCATACCGAATGGAGGAGTAATTTAGATTCAGATACCTATTTAGGTGTCAACTTAAACCTCATATAGTGAGCCCTACGAGCTAACCCATTTCAAACCATACCGGAACATTACTATAATACCCAAAAAATAAGGTCACTCGGGGAAACATTCCTAACCTTTACTCCTAATTACCATAATTATGTAGGCAACAATAAGTATACAATTGTCACCCACATCTGTATTTTTATCATTTATCGAGACATGCCGTTTTGCTGCCTGAACAACGGCTAACCTTTGTATAAACAAGTGACGATGAACAAAAACCATCATTCACAATGTCTTATACTATAAGCCATTATGCTATCCAAGTCATGCCTTAACGCCCCTTCGCACTAGTGGTGATGAATAAATATTTCTATTGGTCATTTTTTTATCAAAATAAAATATAGCATCACCTTACGAAGAGCAGATTGCATCTTGGTATGTTGAAATGCTGCCCTTCTCTTGTCTCAGCACCTTGGCTGAGACATTTGTTTTTTTCTTCTCTTTTGATGTTCTTAAATTTTTATTACATTTGTCTCTTATATGTTTCACTAACTCATTTTCTCTTTGTTTGTGTTTTGGTGCATGCATCATTTCATCATAACCATTATGACAATCATCATGTTGGGATAATTGTTTTGGTTCGATGTTCACCAAGGGGCATCATTTATGGAGCAACAGCTTATCTCCACATTGAGTCCTTTGAAAATGTTAGAACATGGTTGAAGGTTGCCAACGTCAAGACGGGGACATCCTAAAGCCTAATTACATCTCAAAAATGCATGAAGAGGTCAAGATCGATTTTCGTCAGAATGATTGTCGGAACTGAAGCATATTTGGGATAATTGGGACAGCAACATGAAAAAAGCCTTCACTAAAAAGTACAAGGATATAGCTCTTTTACTTCGAGTTTAGTTGGATGATGGCTTGTTGCGAGCAGCGGCATAGTTATGGAATCTAGCCTACTGATGTTTCACCTTTAACCAACAAGATTTAGTCCCTACCATTGATGAGTACACAGCCCTGCTCAACATAGAAAGGGCCAAATCAGATTGGATTTACTGCAAGGCTCTAACGCCTCCTCCGTTCAAGAAAAGGTTAAGGCAAATTCTTGGAGTAACAGAAGCATAGGTTGATAGTCATGTCAAAGTAAAAAGAAAATAGCGAATGCATCTCTTAGGCCAGCTTGAAAGAGGCAATCATGAATCTTTTTATCAAAAGAAAGCCCAAGAGGTCTACACTTTGGCAATCTACGAGCTCGTTATATTCCTAAAAACTTTGGGTTATGTAGAGGCTGCAGTCATAGATTTCTTTTCTCGCCTATGTTGCAACATCAACCCTGCTTCCACCATTATTTCTGAAACCATTCGAGCCCTCAGCTTTTGTAAAAGGATGGGAACATGAAGGGTTATCGGGTGTGCCTCATTGCTTCAGATATGGTTCCTAAGTCATCTTTGTGTTAGGAAAGGAAGAGTTAGGCAAAATTTTGTTTTCAAGATCAGTCCTCTTTCCATGGCATTATAAGAAGAATGTCATCAAGATAAGACAGAAAAGCATTGGGTCGAGGAATTACGAAACATTAAGGAGAAAGAAATCATGTGGAGAGCCCTATGGGTGTTCCTCCAGTCGATTGTGTATAGATATGGAGATGACACTTGTGTGTCACTCTTGGGATTATGGGGAAATAACAGTTATCCTCTTTTATTGGTATTGCGTCAGTTCCAGTGCCAGCAATTCATCTCGTTCTTTGAAGATTTGGGACATGGGGATTTCGAATATAGAGAGCCCAATTATAAAGCAAAAGTCCAATCGACTTTCCAAGCTTGAAAGAAGGTCAATTGTATGGAAAGATATTAGAGAGGAAGTCCCACCATGCCTGGATACAAAGAATGGAGACTTTATCGTATCAATGATCCATTGCCACCACCCAACTCTGGGATACTGCAAATCCCAATAAAAGAACTGCCTTCTGAGATTGAGCTATTTAGAAGGGAGTTTGAATGAGAAAAGGTATCCTTTGCCATAGAAATCTCTTGACCTAAGGAGGAAAAGGGCCAACTAGAGATGGATATCTATCTTAGGAGTGGTGAAATGGATCGAGTCCTTAAAAAAATGGATAGCGTCAAAGATGACCTCGAGCGCCTTACCAAGGATTATGTGACACTTCGAAAAGCTAACAAGTCTTGATGCATTGGCAAGACATCAGTCGAATGGGAAGTGAAAGTTGCCACTCTTAATCACGAACTGAATCAGTGAAAAAAGAAAGTTAGAACCAGCAAAGAAAAGTTCACAAGGGCACATGCTCTTGCTTCCACCACCAACGAAGGAATCAAAGACTTAAGACCTAAATGCGAGATGCGAGAGCCACCAGGGTTGAAAATGAAGCCCTCATTCATAGAATCCAAAAGTTAAAACAATCTCTTCAAGATCATCAAGTTTGTATCAATGAACTAACAAGGGTTTTCGAGCAATGCAAACTAGATTGGCAAGCAATAATCGAACAAGCACGTCTGAACTACTAATAATGACATCAGCACCTCACTCAACAAGTTTAGATGGCTCAACGAGAGATGGATGACATGATTGAAGTAGCTGGGTCCATAAGGCAAGACATCGCACCTGTTAGAGATCGTAAGTAATGTCTTTTGGGTTTTCTCGATTGTATAATTACACAATGTAATCATGTTAGATACTTTCAGATGTAATCATGTCATAAAAGAAAAAACCCCTTTCGTGACTCTATGAATGATGTTATTGATGAAGCTGTTCCAAGAATCAATTGTCTCCAATGCATATGCACATTTAATTTCACCATTTTTATTGTATCTGCATCAATCATTCATTATCTTAAGTCATCATTGCATCATAAATGTTCATCAATAAATACATTTTAAAAAAAAGTCTAATAGGGGAATTGGGCGATAAAAGTGTAAGGGATTCCAAGATCAATGAGGAACACAGAACCTTACATCATGCACTGCTACAACACATGATGCCGTAAGCAAATCATGGAAAGTGATCATAAAGCTTGTATTGAGTGACTTGAGCTAATGGTTAAGGAATCACAGGACTAAATGCTTCATCAGCAATGCGAAATGCAAGCTCAAATCATGAAACTTATTGAAGTAATGACAACCTCTGTGAAAGAAAAAGGGTAAGCCAGCACTGCTGAGATAAGGAATGATCCTTCTAATGTTGAAAGTCCCTTTGCTAATAATCCAGAACCTGCCCAAGGGGAAACCAGACAAGAACAACGGCCCGCTCTTATACCTGATGCTCAGGCTCTGCCAATTATCTACCTTAATCCCGTTGTGGTAGGTTAATTCATTCTCTATACTCAAAGGGTGAATGCAGAAGTCTCATCAGCAGATCCGATAACCCTTGATCATGAGGAATCAGAGAAAACAAAAGGTCAAAAGTCCACCATGACTGCGGCAGAATTGAATAAGTTTCAGTTACTAGAAAAATGCCTCCAAGCTATCGAGGAGAGTGACAAGTTCGGAGCTCTTGATGCACAATCGTTATTTTTGGTGTCCAACCTTGTCATTCCCCTGAAGTTTACAGTCCTAGAGTTTGAAAAGTTCAATGGAACCATCGACCCTTCTGTTCATATTTGAATGTACCTATGAAAGATGGTCAGGTATGAGAAAGATGAAAAGCTCCTCATCCATTGCTTCTAGCACAGCCTCATTGGGTAGCAGCTTGGTGGTATATCGAGCTAGATAACATGAAAGTCCAATCATGGGCTGCCTTGGCTAAGGCCTTTCTAAATTAATACTAGCACATTTTGGATTAGGCACCGGATCGACTTTCTTTGATGAATTTTGAAAAAAATCCACTGAGAGCTTTAGGCAATTCACCTGAAGGTGCAAAAAGGAAGCAACCCTATTCTAGTCTCTCCTTGTAGAAAAAGAGATGACAGTCACTTTCATTCACACCTTACACACTCTTTATTACAAGAAACTCATAGGAAATGCCACCAAAAAATTTGCTAACCTAGTCCTCTCTGGTGCAATAATTGACGTAGCCATTAAGAGTGGTAGAATGGTAGCCAGGGAAACGTCTAAATCAAGCAAAAAGCCTATGGCCAGCAAAAAGAAGGAAGGAGAAGCTAATGCCATAAGTTATGCTAGCTCATCTCAACTGAAACGACATCAAACACCCAACCCTTACTACCCAAGCATACTGTATTCTCACCTTATCACCATACCCCCTCAGCCAATTAATGCCATAACCTACAACCCATCCTTTGCAATCCTATCCAACCCACCATAAGGCTACCCTCCACAAGTCCACCAAAATATCAATTGAACAACCAATAATGAACCTAGCAATAAAGGTGCAAATCAACAAAGACAACATTTTGATCCCATCCCTATGACCTATAAGGAGCTATACCAAACCTTGCTCCAAAATCACTTAGTGGCTCCGATCTATGTCCTAGAAAAGAAACCGCCATACCCGCCATGGTACAACCCTAATGCCCACTGTGAAAATCATGCTGGGGTAGCGGGGCATGACATTAAGAACTGTATATCTTTCAAACAAAACGTGCAAAACCTAATTAACTCAAAAGTCTTACAGTTTAGGATGAACCAAGGACCAAATGTTGTTGCCAGTCATTTACCAAACCATACTAAGCTAGCTGTAAACATGATTGACATTGAAAATAAACATGAAGTAAAGGCAAGCATAGAGGATGTAAGGATGCCAATGTTCTTGGTCTGGCAAACATTGATTCAGGTCAGGTTACTCAACATAATAAAAAAATTGAAAGATAATCCTGACAACTTTTGTGACTTCCATACAATTGTAGGTCATACCCTATAAACATGCAAGGAGTTTAGGTCCATGGTTCAAAGAATCATGAATGAAGGCCAGATAGAATTCTATCATGAGATCACACCTGCTATTGAATCTATCAACATGATAAGAGATGAAACCATGAAGCCACCTTATGGGAGAAATCGACCCCTCATTCTTTATAGCAATCAAGTTTTGAGGTCAGTTCTTTGACACCTACAGCAAAGTTAGTTATGGAAGTACCAAAACCATTCTGGCATAAGAGTAACAAAACTATCCCATGGAAATACGAGAATCAGATAGTGATAACCGGAGAACTAATTCCTTCACTACTATAATGAAACTATCAAGAGTTAGTCACCTAACCCGTAGTGGTAGGTGTTATGCTCCCTAACTCAAGAAAAATAGAAGGTTAATGCATCTCCAAGCACTAGTAGCACTCAGGCCCAAGCAAAGAATTTTGAGTCTGAAAAAGTCAAGGAAGCAGTGAATGAAAGAAAAGCCATGAAGTTTCTTAAGTTTATCAAGCACAGTGAATACTACATTATGGATCAATTAAGCAAACAACCCACCAAGATTTATATGCTATCTCTGCTTTTTAATTCAGAGGTCCACCGAAATACATTACTGAAGGTGCTAAGCGAAGCATATGTGCCCTCGGACATCCTCATGGACAAGTTGCATTGGCTGGTGAACAACATCATCTCTGATAATTACATCTCCCTCACTGATGATGAGATTCCACTTAGAGGCAAGGGTAGTTATAAAGCTCTGCATATCACTACCCTCTGCATGAGATGTATTTTGCCCAAAGTACTTATAGACAATGGGTCAGCCCTTAATGTCATGCCCATGATTACATTAAACAAACTCCCTGTCGATCAGTCTAACATCAAAAATAGCCACACCATAGTCTGAGCTTTTGATGGAACATGTCGCGAGGTAATTGGAAATATCACAATCTAGCTTTAGATAGGCCCATGTACATATGAAGTGGACTTTCAAGATATGGATATTAATCTTTCTTACAATTGCCTATTAGGAAGGCCATGGATACATTTCGCTCAAGCCATCCTATCCTCTCTCCATCAGAAGCTCAAATTTCTGATAGATGATAGAGTAGTCACCATCGGAGCTGAAGAAGAAATGATCACCATTACTTTTACTGAGGATATCTACATAGAACCTAATAAAGATTCACCAGATTCATCATTCCAATCCTTTGAATTCATTAATGCGATATATATGGGAGAAAGATTGTCAATAGTCAAAACCCATCTGTCAAAGAGTACCCACTCGGGTTTAAAAATGACTGATGGCAAAGTTTCCCATGCCAAAAAAAGGCTTGGTAAAAATTTGCAAGGGATAGCCTGAGCCTTACACGTTACCACTCAAGCTAACAAAAAAGGTTTAGGATTTAAGGCCAATGCGCACTCAAGAAAGTGACAAGAAAAGAGGACCTACAACTAGGAGATGACACAATCATTAAATCGAGAAGGGGAGTCGAAGCCGACAATATTTCCATCTCTCCAAGAGATATTTCATTCGGGAGGACGAATTGATCCAAGCCAATCGAAAGAGCAAAAGGCAAAAGATATCTTGGTCATCCTAAACAAGGCACTTAACAGCCTTTATCTCCAAGATACCAGGCCATAAAATTCGTGTTCTTCCACTAAGACATGATTTTAATGACGAGGTTATGATGGAAGCCCTTGCACTTTTCATGTCCCTTTCATGTAAGTCAAGAAATGAAAACCTACTTGTCCTCGCCCAAGGGTAGATGGATGTCCCATGTAAGGGGCATTTTTATCAAACATTATCAATGAAATGACTTTTGCATATATCATTCCATATTGTGTATCACTTTTTAACCTTTTTATCTCTATTGCTCTTATACCTATATTTTTAACCAAATCCCTTAGTTATGTGTGTGCCTTTTGCAATGTTGATTTCTTTGCCATTTTAGGTGTCCTGACTATAGTGACATGGATATGTTTGATGGGTCTTTGAAAATCGATTTGGAAAAATCAATTGGCACTAGTGAAGTCAATCACAAAGAAGATTTCGAAGAAAGCTTTGTACCACCAGACCTCTTACGATTAATTAAGCAAGAGGAAAAGCAGATCATGCCTTATAAAGACCCAACAAAAGTAATAAATCTAGGTACTCAAGAGGATCAAAAGGAGGTTAAAATCAAAACCTCAATAATGTCGACAACTAGGACCAAGCTGACAGACCTACTGCAGGAATATAGAGATGTATTCGCTTGGTCATACCAAGACATGCCAGGACTGGACATTGATATAGTGGTCCACAAGCTTCCCATCAAGCCTGGATACAAACCAATCCGGCAAAAGTTAAGAAAGATGAAGCCAAAAATGCTCCTTAAAATTTAAAAAAAAATCAAGAAGCAGTTTGATGCAGGGTTTATTGGAGTAGCCAAATATCCAGAATAGGTTGCCAATATAGTCCTAGTCCCAATGAAAGATGGCAAAGTACGAATGTGTGTTGATTATCGAGATCTAAATCGAGCTACTCCCAAGGATAACTTTTCACTACCCCATATCGACATTTTGGTAGACAACATGGCCAAGAATTCTCTGTTCTCTTTCATGGATGGATTCTCAAGCTATAACCAGCTCAAGATGGTGCCTAAAGACATGGAGAAAATAACTTTCGTAACTATGTGAGGGACATTTTGCTATAATGTCATGCCTTTCAGACTAAAAAATGCTAGGCCAACCTATCAGCGGGCCATGGTAGCCCTATTCCATGACATATGCCCAAAGAAATCAAGGTCTCCATTGAAGACATGATATGCCAAGTCAATGAAAGAAGACGAGCATGTCACAGACCTTCAAAAACTTTTTGAATGGCTACAAAAATTTTAACTCAAATTAAATCCTACTAAGTGTACCTTCAGAGTCACTTCGGCTAAGCTTTTAGGCTTTATAGTCAACAAAAAAGGGATTGAAGTTAACCCAAACAAAGTTAAAGCCATTCAAGATATGCCACCACTTCAAACCCAAAAAGAAGTGAAAAGCTTTTTAGGGAGACTGAACTACATTGCTAGATTCATATCCTAGCTCACTGACAAATGTGACCCTATCATTCGGCTCCTTCGCAAACAAAATCCAGGAGAGTGGAATAAGGCATGTCAAGAAGCCTTGAAAAAGTCAAGCATTATCTATCAAGCCCACCAGTATTGGTATCATCGATGCCCAATCGACCTTTAATCCTTTACTTGGTAGTCTTTGACAAGTCTATGGGTTGTGTATTAAGGCATCATGATGAGTCAGGAAAAAAGGAACAAGCCATCTACTACTTAAGCAAAAAGTTTATGGAATGCGAGTGCAATTACTTCGTAGTCCAAAAGTTATGTTGTGCTTTAGTGTGGACAGCCAAGAGACTTGGGCAGTACATGCTGTATCACACCACAGATTATGAAGCTTGTGTCATGGGGCTTCAAACAGCCATCAAGAGGAATATCAAGATATTACAAGTGTTTGGTGATTCAGCCTTAGTCATCTACCAATTGAAATGAGAGTGGCAAACTCGTAATGCCAAGTGGATGTAGTATGGGAAGCTGATAGCATAACTCAAGAAAGAATTTGATGATATTAGTTTTCGACACTTACCTCGAAAAGAGAACCAAATAGCTAATGCTTTGGCTACATTATCATCCATGTTTAAAGTCAACTAGGAGTCGGATGTTGCTCCCATCTAGATGAGCATCTACACAACTCTGGTTCATTATCATAGCGTCAAAAAAGAGAAGGATGGCCTACCATGTTACTATGACATCCTTTGTTACATCAAAGATCAGCAATATCCCAAATAGGCAACCGAGAATGATAAGAGAACTATTAGAAGGCTAGCTATAGGATTTGTTCTCGATGGAAAAATCTTGTACAAAAGAGGCCATGATCAAGTATTGCTCAGATGAGTTGATACTCCTGAAGCCAAAAAGATCCTAGAAGAAGTTCATGAAGGGATTTGTGGCACGCATGCTAATAGACATTGGATGGCCAATCAAATCATAAAAGTGGGTTATTACTGGTTGACCCTCGAAAGAGACTGCATCAATTATGCCTTAAAATGCCATAAGTGTCAAATCTATGCTGACAAGATCCATGTCCCTCCGATGCCATTTCACGTTATGACAGCCCTATGGCCTTTCTCTATGCAGGGCATGGACGTGATCGGGCCAATCACCCCCAAAGCTTCCAATGGGCATTGTTTTATATTAGTAGCAATCGACTATTTCACTAAGTGGGTGGAGGGTGCCTTGTATGCTAATGTCACTAGATCAATCATTTGTCAGTTTGTCAAGCGAGACATCATCTGTAGATATGGCCTTCCAAACTAAATCATCACAGAAAACACAAGCAACTTAAATAATAAAATGATGCAAGCAGTCTGCTCACAGTTCAAGATCCAGCATCATAATTCTATCCCTTATCGCCCAAAGATGAATGGGGCAGTCGAAGCAACCAACAAAAATACTAAAAGAATAGTTAAGAAAATGGCCGAGACTTACAAAGACTGGCATGAAAAGCTATTCTTTGCACTTCATGCCTATTGGACCTCAGTTCGTACGGATGCTACCCTATTTTCTCTTGTCTATGGGATGGAAGCTATATTGCCTATCAAAGTCAAGATCCCTTCTCTTAGAGTCTTGATGGAAGCCAAACTTGAAGAAGCTGAATGCATAAAGAATAGATACGACCAGCTCAACCTCATCAAGGAAAAACACATAAAGGCCATCTATCATGCTTAAATGTATCAAAGACGTATGATCAAAGCCCATGACAAAAAGATACATCCACGATAATTTCACTGAGGCGAATTGGTATTAAAGAAGATCCTCTTAATTTACAAAGATGCACGAGGCAAGTGGACCCTTAATTGGGAAAGATCATATGTCGTGAAGCAAGCTTTCTCTAGAGAGGGCCTAATCTTGTCAGAAATGGATGGTAATGTCTTGCCCAACCTAGTCAACTCAGATTTCGTCAAGAAATATTATACATAGAAGGCAAAAACCTGAAAAAGCATCTTTAAAAAAAACAAAAAACAAGAAAAAATAAAAGACAAAAAACAAAAAAAAAAAGAAAAAAATAAACCAAAGAAAACAAAAAGAGGGTCTAGATGAAAATCCAAAAGGGGCATCTGGGCAACCAACCCAACTACAGTTGAAAACCCACAAGGGCAACTTGAGAGGATTAATTTTGATAGGGCATGAATCGAGAACACCCACAATACAATGCAAAGCAATCCTAGAGATCTTTCGAAGATCAGCTTATGCTAGGCACATTCATTGTTTGAGAAAGATTTTGAAAAGCATCTAAAGAACATTCATGTCATGATTGTCAGAGGCATTTTTTGCCCAAAAGATCATCTTCCTTGCTACCCTATCAATTGCTTGTCAAATAGTATATTAACTCATGTCTCTTTGTTGTCATCAATAAATATTGCCTTGTTTCTTTTAACCCCTGTACAATTCAGCTTGCACTTATCATATAACTGATAATGTTTGATAATTAATTGAAATATGCATCAGGGCATCTTGATATTACATCGAAAGAAAAAAAAAGCACAGGGAATTCTGCTTATGCCCTAATCGTCAAGATCATGCACCTTTCACGTCCAAACACCAATTTAGCATGCCTATACACTAAACCATTTCTTGCTTTCACAAGCTAAATCTTAAGAAAAATCATTTTAAGCTAGCTAAAACAAGACCTATGCATTCTATCAGAATTTTATCATAACCAGAGACATCAACCTAATCAGGTAAACAGTCTTCAAATTGTTGACAATGCCTTCCATTTGTCAGGAAAATGTTTAAGCCTCCCAAATCGAGAAATGCAATAGTCTAAGTTTTTTAGACTAAATTTTTGGTCATATCCCTAATGGTGCCGAGACAAACAACAATCCCTAGCGGGATAAGGAAAATTCTAGTCCATGGTTGCAACAAAGATGAATCACCATCCCTTTGAGAGTCTGAATGGTGTACAAGGAGAACTATAGCTATCTCCCATATTAGACTTCATATCATGCAATCACGATAGCATTTCATATCATGCATTCACATTACCATCTTACATCATCATTTTTACAATATCACTTCAAGCCAAGTTTGCTAAACCTCCAAAGAATTCTTGGTAAGAACTCTAAGCTTTGCAAACGAAGTGCCATTCAGGTAAGGTCTTTTTCTTCTCATCACCTCATGTCAAAACCTTTTTTATCAAGCAACTATTATTAAAGTGCTAGTGTCAAGAAATTGTTGTCCATTGTCAAAAAAAAACTTTTGTTGAGAACATACGTCAAAACTTTATCAAGAATTTTGTCAAGAATTAGTGCTAAAACCCCTTTCAACAGGAAATTTTATCATGAACTTCTAAAAGCTTGTAGTAAAAGTTTTATCAAAAAATTTGTTGCCACATGCCAGTGGCACCTTTTTAAGCCCACAAGCCATGGCACCTTTTCAAGCCCACAAGTCAGTGGCACCTTTTAAAAGCCCACATGTCAGTGGCATCCTTTTTGAAGCCCATAAGTCAGTGGCACATTCCCAAAAGCCTATAAGTCAGTGGCACCCTTCAAAGCCCATAAATCAATGGCACCCTTTTAAAGCTCACAAGTCATGGCACCTCTTCAAAGCCTACAAGTCGTGGCACCTTTTTAAGCCCACAAGTCAGTGGCACCTTTTAAAAGCCCATATGTCAGTGGCATCCTTTTTAAAGCCCACAAGTCATTGGCACCCTTCAAAGTCTACAAATTCGTGGCACCTTTTTAAAGCCCACAAGTCATGGCACCTTTTCAAGCCTATAAGTCAGTGGCACCCAAGCCAAAAGCCCACAATTCAGTGGCACCCTTAAAAGCCCACATGTCAGTGGCATCCCTTTTAAAGCCCACAAGTTAGTGGCACCCTTAAAAACCTACATGTCAGTAGCATCCCTTTTAAAGCCCACACAAGCTAGTGGCACTTAAGTTCGAGTTAAAGCCCATATGAGCTGCTGGCACCTAAGTTTGAGTCAAAACCCACACAAGCTGGCAGCACCAAGTTTAAGTCAAAGCCCGCATAAGCTGGCAGCACCTAAGTCAAAGTCTGCACAAGCTACGGCACCCATACCAAAGATCCATATTACTCTGTACCTACATAAGGGGTCAAACCTTATAAAACCTAACACCCTAGTGTTCTGGGGATTGTCAGTTCACCCCGGACAAAATTATGTCTATTTGTCTTTGCCATGTTCCTGATTCTCAGCAACGGTAAAAAAAGGGCAGCTGTAGACACTTTATTTTGTTTGAGCAAATTTTTAGCAATCTGGAGCATGGATGTAAGCAGAGGCAATGATCATCAGGCGACATTTGAGGACATCAAGAAGGCCTAGGGATCATATCAAAGATAAATGCAAAGACATGGCATCAAATGAAATAGTTCAAGGTATCCAAGGATAAAAGATATAAGAAATTCATAATTTTTCTTGAATGTATCGATACATGGTTCTAATGCATCGATACAATGCTCTAACATGCCAAATATTTGAAATGTCCCCATTTGTATCGATACAACATGTAAATGTATTGATACATGCACCTTTGTATCGATACAGGACCTCATGTATCGATACTAGGCCATGCCAAGACCAAAACATGCATTCTATAAAGAAATGTATCGATACATGTCAACATGTATTTCATAGTATCAATACAATGGTTCATAGTATCGATACAATGATCATTGTATCAATACAATGTTCATTGTATCGATACCAATAAGGTTTTTAGACCAATTGCATCGATACATTATGCAATGTATCGATACATGCAGGCCATTTTCACAATTTGGGTATTTTTGACTCGTCCACCATTGATCCAAAACTCGACTTTAACTCATTTATTTACATAAGGAAAGATTAAAACACATATCAGATTATGAATTTAGACTTTTGAATTAATCATAACATTTTTTTAAAGTCTAAATTGGATAAAAAAAGGTCAATATCACATTATCACCCTACTCCCTAGCTTGTTAACCAATGTCACCATCAACCACCCTATTTGTTGAAAAATCATTTTAGCATTTAAACCAGCCACCCTATGCCCATCACATTGGCAGCAAGCTGCCTTTACAGGCACCCTATGGCCACCATGTTGACATCACCTTCTCCCCTTTGAGAAATGGCCAAAAACACCTCTAATTTGCCTCCAAAAGGTTGGTATAAATGGACCACTTCTATCTCAGCAAAAGAAAGTTAGATTCCAGCTTGTTTCAGCTTCCAAAAACATATTCACACATAAAAAAAAAAAACAAATCCTATAGCTTTTCACCCACCAGCCAAAAACAGCCCTAAAACACTCACTCTCAACCTTTACACATTCTAAAATTTACCCTTAATCATACCAAAACCAAAACCTCATTGTTTCTCTCTTTTTCTTGCTTATTTATAACAAAGAAAAGAGGGAAATTCAAGCCATCTTTGTTGCTTCAACTATTTGGCCAAAGTTAAAGTTTTATTGGTATAACTTCCTACTCTTTCACTCATATTTGTTATTTTTTAGCACCTTTATCATTTTAGTGAGCTCTCCATGTTTCCATCGCCCTCTTAGGATTATCATGCATTATTGTGGCATTTGGTTGTGGCAGTTCAAGATTGGGATGCCTTAATACCTTTTTATCTGTAAAATGCCTCGTTTTATCCTTATTAGTTTGATATCTCTTGCTCATACATTTTATGCCATGTCCATGCGTCTTGTTATCCTTAATCCATGTATGAATCATGAGCCCAACACATTTCAAGCACATTTACACATTAACTTGCATGAATCATTGTCATTTTCAGCATCAATAACATTTTCTTGTCAAAGTGCATAACACATTCTTTGCTAGGCCATTAGTAAAATTAGCATCCCTATTCATGTTGTGTGCCATCCCCTTGTATGTTTGTTGTCAAAATGCATGTTTGATGGATGATAAAAACTGATTTTCAAAACCCCCTAAGCCAAGCATGTTAACCTCAACCAATGAGGATTAGCATAGACTTTGCATTTTCCTTAAAGCTAGCAAAATACCTTGGGGAAAATTAAGTTTTCTAGATCTAGAATCTTGGTTAAACAAGATCAAATCTTTTGATTTTCAAATGAAAATGGTCTTACAATTATTCCCTAAATGTTTGTGCCTTTTTCTTGAGTTAAAACCTTGAGTGGTATAATCAACGGGCTGTTTCATCATCCCAAACTACTCTAGGGCTGTGTAAATGAGTTTGTGATGCTCATGCCACTCTTTCCCTTCAGTCATAGACGTTTGAATGTCAATGACTCGAGTTTGGACCCGTAGACATAAAAAAATAAGAGATATCCCCTGCTTTGCTTTATCCCTTACTGGTAGCACAATTGTTGCAAATTGAAAAATCAGTTTAAAATCCTAAATGATTTTTTATGATTTTTTTGATATTTTTCTATCAAAGCACGTCGAGTTATCTTTAAAATAATGTCTTAGTCACCCCTGGATCATTCTAGATGAGAGAGTTATGATTTTTCAAGTCTAAACTGTCTGGAACCTCTAAAATCCAAACATGTATTCTGGTTGGGCCATTCAGGCCCACTAAATGATTTTTTGAAAATTTTCAAAACATTTTTCCTAAAATGTTCATCAAATTGTCTTTTAAGAAAGGTATCAATTGCAATTTTTTTATACCAAATGTGTCTGGGGTAATTTTTCAAATTCTGACATACCTTGTCCCTCATATGCTTTGCCAGCAGCACTATCAATCCAAACTTGAAAATTTATTCCCCTAGAAAGTTTCTTTTTAGGGTAGTGAGAATATTTTTAGGATGACCCTCATCGAGTCACCTTTCTAACAGTGCCTTGTCCACTTTCTAAATCCTTCAAATCAATTTAGAATAAATTCAGGAAGCAAGATAGCATGATGCTGTCCCCTGTTTTCGATTTTTATCCAAATCGAGTTGTTTTCCCAAATTTTATCTCGAGACATTCGAATGTCTCTATGTTAACCCGATTAGACTCGAGAATTTGCTTTGACCTCCCATTGGCTCATGTCAAGGCATAAACACATTTTACATCTTTACCATCCTTATTCACAATAATTTCTTTTACCTAGAGTTGTCAAAATGCTCACCTGTCTTCTAAATCACAAGATTTTATCAACTTAGAGACATGTCACTTTTGGGGACACTCTAAATCACAAGATTTTATCAAAATGCTCACCCATCTTCCAACTTGACTTCTTTAAAGAGTGTCAGATGTGTCACTTTTAGGGACACTCTAACTTCAACCTTCCAAAGGGATACTCCAACCCCGTTTTTCCAAATTGTCAAGATCTAAAAATCTTCCTTTGTCAAAATTATTTGTTATTCACATGGATACTCCAACCCTATCTTTCCAAAGGGATACTCCAACCCTGTCTTTTAACTACAATTAATCTTTTCTTTTTCCTTTTTGGACTTCTATGAATACGTCAAACAAACCTTGTTTAATCAAGAGATCCAAATGCATCTCAAAAATGGTCGATTTAGTTATTCCTAAATAATCGATGCCAATAGCGAGATAAATTCCAATAGTCTATTCATTTTCTTTATCATTGCATTGAATGATCCATGTTATGTTATTTCATTTATTATCTTACTAACATGATTTCTTTGTGATGATTATTTGCATTCATGTTTTCAAAACGTTTGCAAATGAAATTAAAGGTAATGTCCCACATGGGTATCTCTCTAGTGCCCAAAGTGGAACATTCCATTTTCAAAGTAAAATTCATAGGTCATTTTTATCGAAAATCCCTATATTCCCCATCTCTCTAGGGTGTATATGAGGTTCAATCTTTTTCATCAAAACTTCGATATTTTTACAAGATTCATGCATTAAAAGGGGTCATATCAAAATAATGATAAGTTAAGATCGAAAGAGTCGGAACTGAGAAAGACATAGCTAGTACGGTACTGATTTCGAGCATCATGAAGAGGTTCATACCTCATCGTGCGTAACCAACTCCTGAACCCAAATGATGAATCTTTGCATTACGTAGACCATGGGATCGATGTTTTGAGTTTCATAACTCAAAACATAGGATTCAATAGGCATCCAATCACATCTAGCTCGAAATGATCAGCGGTGACTCCAAGCATTGGCCATTTCATGATGGTCATCCGTGACCAATAAGATGGGCGATTTGTCTTATGGTCCCCCCTCAATGTATAACAAGTCGAGAATCTATACTTTCTCATTCTTATCACGTTGCAAAGGAAAAGTCTCTATCAAGAAGATAATCCTAAGTCAAAAAAATATTTTAAGTCGTATACACTCTTAGATTTGCGAGGATCCACCCCGGGGTACGTTGTAATCGGTTGGCGACTCCACTGGGGAATGTATAGAGAGTTAGGCCAATAACTAGCCATGTCTTGCTAGGTTCCCGGTTCTTTCGATCTTCGATCATTATTTAACCATGACCCTTTTGTCATTTTGTCATCTAATCTTTTGTTTGATATGATTTTCTAGGTTATCTTATTTTTTTGAATAATCATTAGCTTAATAAAAATGGTAATACAAAAGTAAACAAAAAGGTTTGCTCGTTTCCCTGTCACACACCATGCACTTGCATGTGCATTAGTGTCCCGCCAAACTCCATGGCATGGTTACAACCTAATCATTAGGAGGAAGTGAGCTATCTGCCTTCATGAGTAACCCTACGTATAGGTATGGTAATAACTTCCCAGATGTAAATTACCTATATCTTTCATGAGTAACCTTCTACATTCGCATAGGGAAATACATTTAACGGATCGAACCTGTTTTGCCAAACCTGCAATGGGTCTAGGATCGAGGCTCTCGATTGTCCATGTCAGATGGAGGAGCAATTCGGATACCTATTTAGGTGTCAACTTAAACCTCATATAATGAGCCCTATGAGCTAAACCATGTCAAACAATACTGGAACGCTGTAGGATACTCGGAGAAGAGGGTCACTTAGGGAAACATTCCTAACCTTTACTCTCAATTATCATAATTATGTAGGTGACAATAAGTATCTGTATTTTTATCATTTATTTAGACATGCCATTGTGCTACCTGAACAATGGCTAACCTTTGTATAAATAAGTGACGATGAACAAAAACCATTATTCACAATGTCTTGTACTGTAAGCCATTATGCTATCCGAGTCACGCCTTAATGCATCTCCGCACTAGTGGTGATGAATGAATATTGCTACTGGTCATATTTTTATCAAAACAAAATATAGCATCACCTCACGAAGGGCAGATTGCATCTTGGCATGTTGAAATGCTACCCATCTCTCGTCTCGGCACCTTGGCTGAGATGTTTGTTTTTTTCTTCTCTTCTAATGTTCCTAAATTTTTGTTACATTTGTCTCTTATATGTTTCACTAACTCATTTTCTCTTTGTTTGTGTTTTGGTGCATGCATTATTTCATCATAACCATCATGACAATCATCATTTTGGGACAATTGTTCTGGTTTCGTGTTTAGCAAGGGGCATCATTTATAGAGCAACAACTTATCTCAACTATCAAGTCCTTTAAAAATGTTAGAACATGGTTAGAAGGTTGCTAATGTCAAGATGGGGACATCCTAAAGCCTAATTTTGTCTCAAAAATGCATAAAGAGGTCAAGATCAATTTTCATTAGAATGATTGTCAGGAATTGAAGCACATTTAGGACAATTGGGACAGCAACATGAAAGAAGCCTTTACTAAATAGTATAGGGATATAGCTCTCTTACTTCAAGTTTAGTTGGGTGATGGCTTGTTGCGAGCAGCGGCACAGTTCTAGAATCTAGGCTACCGATGTTTCACTTTCAACCAACAAGATTTAGTCCCTACCATTGATGAGTACACAGCCCTACTCAACAGAGAAAGGGCTAAATCAGACTGGATTTATTGCAAGGCTCTAATGCCTCATCTGTTCAAGAAAAGGTTAAGGCAAATTCTTGGAGTCACAGAAGCATAGGTTGATAGTCATGTCAAAGTAAAAAAAAGTAGCGAATGCATCTCTTGGGCCAGCTTGAAAGAGGCAATCATGAATCTTTTTTATCAAAAGAAAGCCCAAGAGGTCTATGCTTTGGCAATCTACGAGCTCATTATATTCCCAAAGACTTTGGGTTATGTAGAGGCGATAGTCATAAATTTTTTTTCTTGTCTATGTTGCAACATCAACCCTGCTTCCACCATCATTGCCGAAAGCATTTGCGCCCTCAGCTTTTGTAAAAGGACGGGAACATGAAGGTTTATCGAGTGTGCCTCATTGCTCTAGATATGGCTCCTAAGTCATATTTGTGTTAGGAAAAGAAGAGTCAGGCAAAATTTCTTCTTTAAGATTAATCCTCTTTCCACGACATTAGAAGAAGAATGTCATCAAGATAAGACAAAAAAGCATTGGGTCGAGGAATTATGAAACGTCGAGGAAGAAATCATGTACAGAGCCCCACGGGGATTCCCTCAGTCGATTGTGCACAGATGTAGAGACGACACTTGTGTGCCGCTCTTGGGATTATGGGGAAATACCACTTATGCTCTTGTATTGGTATTACGTCAGTTTCAGTGCCAGCAATTGATCTCGTTCTTTGAAGACTTGGGATATTAGGATTTCAAATATGGAGAGCCCAATTATAAATCAAAAGTCTAGTAAGCTTTCCAAGCCTAGAAAAAGGTCCCTTGTATTAAAAGATATTAGAGAGGAAGTCCCACCATGCCTAGAAAAAAAGAATGGAGACTTTGTTGTATCAACGATCCATTGCCACCACCCAACTCTAGGATACTGCAAATCCTAATAAAAGAACCGCCTTCTAAGATCGAGCTACTAAAGAGGGAGTTCAAACGAGAAAAGGTATCCTTTGCCATAAAAATCTCTCGATTTAAGAAGGAAAAGGGCCAGCTAGAGATGGATATCTACTTAGGAGCGATGAAATGGATCGAGTCCTTAAAGAAAGGGATCGCTTCAATGATAACCTCGAGAGCTTGACCAAGGATTATGTGACACTTTGAAAAGCTAACAAGTCCCGACGCATTGGCAAGACATCAGTTAAATGGGAAGTGGAAGTTACCACTCTCAATCATGAACTGAATCAGCGAAAAGAGGAAGTCAAAACCAGCAAAGAAAAGTTCTCGAGGGCAAATGCTCTTGCTTCCACCTACCAATGAAGGAATCAAAGACTTGAGACCCAAATGCGAGATGCGAGAGCCACCAGGGTTGAAAATAAAGCCCTCATTCATAGAATCCAGGAGTTAGAGCAGTCTCTTCAGGATCATCAATTTCATATCAATGACCTAACAAGGGCTTCCGAGCAACGCGAACTAGATTGGCAAGCAATAATTGAACAAGCATGTCTCAACAAGTTCAGATGGCTCAACGAGAGGCGGATGACATTATTAAAATAGCTCCATCTATAAGGCAAGACATCGCACCTGTTGGAGATCTTGAGCAACGACTTTTGGGTTTTCTTGATCGTATGATTACATAATGTAATCATGTTAGATACTTTCAGATGTAATCATGTCATAAAAGAAAAAACCCATTTTGTGACTCTATGAATGATGTTATTGATGAAGCTGTTCCAAGAATCAATTGTCTCCAATGCATATGCATATTTAATTTCACCATTTTTCATTGCACCTGCATCAATCATTCATTATCTTAACTCATCATTGCATCATAAATGTTCATCAATAAATACATTTTTTAAAAAAAAAAGTCTAATAAGGGAATTGGGCCATAAAAGTTAAGGGATTCCAAGATCAATCAGGAACACAGAATCTTACATCATGCACCGCTACAACACACGACACCGTAAGCAAATTATGGAGAGTGATCATAAAGCTCATATTGAGCGACTTAAGCTAATGGTCAAGGAATCACAGGACCAGATGCTTCATCAGCAATGCAAAATGTAATCTCAAATCGTGAAACTTATGGAACTAATGACAGCCTCTATGAAAAAAAAAAGGGCTAGCCAGCACTGCTGAGACAAGGAATGATCCTCCTAATGTTGAAAGTCCCTCTGCCAATAATCCAGAACCTGCCCAAGGGGAATCTAGATAAGAACAACGGCCCACTCCTATACCTGCTGTTCAAGCTCTGCCAGTCATCTACCTTAATCCTGTTATGGTAGGTTAATTCATTCTCGACACTGAAGGGGTGAATGTAGGAGTCTTATCAGCAGATCTGATAACCCTCGATCATGAGGAATCGAAGAAAATAGAAGGTCAAAAGTCCACCATGACTGCGGTAGAAGTGAACAAGTTTCAGCCACTAGAAAAATGACTCCAAGTTATCAAGGGGAGTGACATGTTTGGAGCTCTTAACGCACAATCGCTATCTTTGGTGTCCAACCTTGTCATTCCCCCAAAGTTCAAAGTCCCAAAGTTTGAAAAGTTCAATGGAACCACCGACCTTTCTGTTCATGTTTAAATGTACCTACAAAAGATGGCCGGGTATGAGAAAGATGAAAAGCACCTCATCCATTACTTCCAGCACAGCCTCATTGGGGTAGCAGCTTGGTTGTATATCGAGCTAGAAAACATGAAAGTCCAATCATGGGCTGACTTGGCTAAGGTCTTTCTAAATCAATACCAGCACGTTTCAGATTGGGCACCGAATCAACTTTCTTTGATGAATTTTGAGAAGAAATCCACTGAAAGCTTCAAGCAATACACCCAAAGGTACAGAGAGGAAGCTGCCCTAGTCTAGCCTTTCTTTACAGAAAAAGAGATAACAGTCACTTTCATTCACACCTTACGCGCTTCTTATTACAAGAAACTCATAGGAAATGCCACCAAGAAATTTACTGACCTAGTCTTCTATGGAGAAATGATTGACGCAGCCATTTAGAGTGGTAGAATCTTAGCTGGGGAAACGTCTGAAATAAGCAAAAAGCCTATGGCCAGTAAAAAGAAGGAAAGAGAGGCCAATGCCATAAGTTATGCTAGCTTCTCTCAGCCGAAACAATGTCAAACACCTGACCCTCACTACCCCAGCACGTTATATTCTTGCCCTATCACCATACCCCCTCAGCCAATTAATGCCATAACCTATAACCCATCCTTTGCAATCCTATCCAACCCACCATAAGGCTACCCTCCATAAGTCCACCAAAATATCAATCGAAAAACCAATAATGCACCTGGCAATTAAGGTGCAAATTAACAAAGACAACATTTTGATCCCATCCCTATAACCTATAAGGAGCTCTACCAAACCTTGCTCCAAAATCACTTAGTGGCTTTGATCTATGTCCCAGAAAAGAAACCACCATACCCACCATAGTATAACCCTAATGCCCACTGTGAATACCATGTTGGGGTAGTGGGGCATGATATTAAGAACTGCATATCTTTTAAATGAAACGTGCGAAACCTAATTAACTTAAAAGTCTTACAGTTTGGGACGATTTAGGTACCAAATATTACTACTAATCTTTTACTAAACCATACTAAGCCAGTTGTAAACATGATCAACATTGAGAATAAACATAAAGTAAAGGCAAGCATAGAGGATGTAAGGATGCCAATGTTCTTGGTCTCGTAAACATTGATTCAGGTTGGGTTGCTAAACGCAACAAAAGAATTGGAAGATAATCCCAACAACTTTTGTGACTTTCATACAGTTGTAGGTTATACCCTACAAACATGCAAGGAGTTTAGGTCCATGGTTCAAAGAATGATGAATGAAGGCCAGATAGAATTCTATCATGAGATCACACCTGTTGCTGAATCTATCAACATGATAGGAGATGAAACCATGAAGCCACCTTATGGGAGAAATTGACCCCTTATTCTTTATGGCAAGTCAAGTTTTGAGGTCAGTTATTTGACACCTACACCAAAGTTAGTTATGGAAGTACTAAAACCATTCCCGTATAAGAACAACAAAACTATCCCATGAAAATACGAGAATCAGGTAGTGATGATCAGAGAACTAACTCCCTCCACTACTGCAATGGAACTGTCAAGAGTTAGTCACCTAACCCATAGCAGCAGGTGTTATGCTCCCTAACTTTAAGAAAAATAGAAGGTTGATGCATCTCCAAGCACCAGTAGCACTCAGGCCCAAGCAAAGAATTTTGAGCCTAAAAAAGTCAAGAAAGCAGTAAATGAAAGAGACGCCACAGAGTTTCTCAAGTTCATCAAGCATCATGAATACTACATTATGGATCAGTTAAGCAAACAACCCACCAAGATTTCTATGCTATCTCTACTTTTTAATTCAAAGGTCCATCAAAATGCATTATTGAAGGTGCTAAACGAAGCATATATGCCCCCGAACGTCCCCATGGATAAATTGGATCGGCTAGTGAACAACATCATGCCGATAATTACATCTCCTTTACTGATGATGAGATCCTACCCAGAGGTAGGGGCAGTTATACAGCTCTACATATCATAACCCATTGCAAGGACGTATTTTTCCCAAAGTACTTATAGACAATAGGTCGACCCTTAATGTCATGCTTATGACTACATTAAACAAACTCCTTGTCGATCAGTCTAACATCAAAAGTAGCCACACCATAGTCTGAGCTTTTGATGGAACATGTCACAGAGTAATTGAAAATATCATAATCCAGCTTCAGATAGGCCCATGTACATATAAAGTGGACTTTCAAGTTATGGATATTAATCCTTCTTACAATTGCCTATTAGGAAGGCCATGGATACACTCCATCAGAGCTGTCCCATTCTCTCTCCATCAGAAGCTTAAATTTATGATAGATGACAAAGTAGTCACCATCAAAGCTGAAGAAGAAATGATTGCAACTGCTTTCACCATGGATATCTACATAGAGCCTAATAAAGATACACCGGATTCATTATTCCAATCCTTTGAGTTTGTCAATGCGACATTTATGGGAGAAGGATTGCCAATAGATGAACCCCATCTGTCAAAGAGTACCCACTTAAGTTTAAAAATGACTATTGGCAAAGGTTCCCATGCCCGAAAAGGGCTTGGCAAAAATTTGCAAGGGATAGCCTGAGCCTTACAGGTCATCACTCAAGCCAACAAAAAAGGTTTAGGATTTAAGGCCAATGCACATACAAGAAAATGAAAAGAAAAGAGGACCTACAACCAGGAGATGACATGTTTATTAGGTCGAGAAGGAGAGTCGAAGTCGATAATGTTTCCATCTCTCCATGAGATATTTTGTTCGGGAAGATGAATTGATCCAAGCCAATTGGAAGAGCAAAGGGCCAAAGATATCTTGGTCATCCTAAACAAGGCACTTTACAGCCTTTATCTCCAAGATACTGAGCCATAAAATTCATGCTCTTCCACTAAAACTTGATTTTGATGACGGGGTAATGACGGAAGCCCCTGCACTTTTCGTGTCCCTTTCATGTAATGTCAAAAAATGAAAACCTACTTGTCCTCACGCAAGGGCAGATGGGTGTCCTATGTAAGGGGCATTTTTATCAAACATTATCAATGAAATGACTTTTGCATATATCATTCCATATTGTGTATCACTTTTCAACCTTTTTGTCTCCATTACTCTTTTACCTTTATTTTTATCCAAATCCTTTAGTTGTGTGTGTGCCTTTTGCAATGTTTGTTTCTTTATCATTTCAGGTGCCCTGACTATAGTGACATGGATATGTTTGATGGGTCTTTGAAGATCGATTTTAAACAGTCAATTGGCACTAGTGAAGTCGATCATGAAGAAGATTTTGAAGAAAACTTTGTACCACCAGACCTCTTATGATTAGTTAAGCAAGAGGAGAAGCAGATGATGCCCCATAAAGACCCAACGGAAGTAATAAATCCGGGTACTCAGGAGGATCAAAAGAAGGTTAAAATCAAAACCTTAATAATGTCGATAACTAGGACCAAACTGATAGACCCATTCTAGGAAATCAAGATATATTCGCTCAGTCATACAAAGACATGCCAGGACTGGACACTGATATAGTGGTCATAAGCTTCCCAGCAAGCCTGGTTGCAAACTAATCCTACAAAAGTTTAGGAAGAGGAAGCCGAAAATGCTCTTTAAAATTAAAGAGGAAGTCAAGAAGCAGTTTGATGCAGGGTTTATTAGAGTAGCCAAATATCCAGAATAGGTTGCCAATATAGTCCTAGTCCCAAAGAAAGATGGCAAGGTATGAATGTGTGTTGATTATCAGGATCTAAATCGAGCTAGTCCCAAGGATAACTTTTCGCTACCCCATATCAACACTTTGGTAGACAACATGGCCAAGAATTCTCTGTTCTCTTTCATGGATGGATTCTCAGGCTACAACCAGATCAAGATGGCGTCTGAAGACATGGAGAAAATAATTTTTATAAATATGTGGGGGACATTTTGCTATAATGTCATGCCCTTCAAATTCAAAAATGCTGGGGTAACCTATCAGTGGGCCATGGTAGCCCTATTCCATGACATGATGCATAAAGAAATCAAGGTCTATATTGATGACATGATTGCCAAGTAAATGAAAGAAGATAAGCATGTCACAGACCTTCAAAAACATTTTGAACAGCTACAAAAATTTCAACTCAAATTGCATCGTGCCAAGTGTACCTTCGGAGTCACTTCAGGTAAGATTTTAGGCTTTAAAGTTAGCGAGAAAGGGATTGAAGTTGACCCAGACAAAGTTAAAGCCATTCAAGATATGCCACCACCTTAAACCCGAAAGAAAGTGAAAAGCTTTTTAGGGAGACTAAACTACATTGCTAGATTCATATCCTAGCTCACTAACAAATGCGACCCTATCTTTCGGCTTATTCACAAACAAAATCCAGGAGAGTGGAATGAGGCATGTTAAGAAGCCTTTGATAAAGTCAAGCATTATCTGTCAAGCCCACCAGTGTTGGTACCGCCAGTGGCTAGTCGACCTTTAATCCTTTACTTGGCAGTCTTTGACAAGTCTATAGGTTGTGCATTAGGGCAGCATGACGAGTCAGGAAAGAAGGAACAAGCAATCTACTACTTAAGCAAAAAGTTTATGGAATGCGATTGCAATTACTCCATAGTCGAGAAGTTATGTTACGCTTTAGTGTAGACAGCCAAGAGACTTAGGCAGTACATGCTGTATCACACCACGTGGTTGATTGCAAGGCTCGATCCTATCAAGTATCTATGCGACGCCCCTGCACTGTCAGGAAGGCTAGCTATATGGCAAGTCTTGCTTTCTAAATACGACATTGCCTATGTTAGTCAAAAGGCCATCAAGGGTAGTGCGATAGCTGACTTTTTGGCAAGTCGAGCAGCAGATGACTATGAACCCTTAAATATTGACTTCCTAGATGAAGATCTAATATGCATTTATGAGAATGAAGATGCCTCCAACCAAGATCAATCTTGGAAGATGTATTTTGATGGAGCATCAAATGCTCTAAGACATGGAATTGGGGTAATATTGATGTCACCCGATGGAAGTCATTATCCGTTCACAGCAAGACTAAATTTTGACTGCACGAATAATATCACAAAATATGAAGCTTGTGTCATGGGGCTTTAAGCAGCCATCGAGAATAATATCAAGATATTACAAGTGTTCGGTGATTTAGCCCTAATCATCTACTAATTGAAAAAAGAGTGGCAAACTCGCAATGCCAAGCTGATGCAGTATAGGAAGCCGATAGCATAACTCAAGAAAGAATTTAATGATATTAGTTTCTGACACTTACCTCAAGAAGAAAACCAAATCGCTGATGCTTTGGCTACATTATCATCCATGTTTAAAGTCAACCAGGAGTCGGACATTGCTTCCATCCAGGTGAGCATCTACACAACTTTGGCTCATTATCATAACGTCAAAAAAGAGAAGGATGGCCTACCATGGTACTTTGACATCCTTTATTACATCAAAGATCAGCAATATCCCAAACAGGCAACCGAGAATGATAAGAGAACTATCAGAAGGCTAGCTATGGGATTTGTTCTCGATGGAAAAATCTTGTACAAAAGGGCCACGATCAAGTATTGCTCGGATCCGTTGATACTCCTGAAGCCAAAAAGATTCTAGAAGAAGTTCATGAAGGGATTTGTGGCACACATGCTAATGGACATTGGATGGCCAATCAAATCATGAAAATGGGTTATTACTGGTTGACCCTCAAAAGAAACTGCATCAAATATGCCCAAAAATGCCATAAGTGTCAAATCTAGGCTGACAAGATCCATGTCCCTCCAATGCCACTTCACGTTATGACAGCCCCATGGCCTTTCTCCATGTGGGGCATGGACGTGATCGGGCCAAACACCCCCAAAGTTTCCAATGGGCATCATTTTATCTTAGTAGCAATCAACTATTTCACTAAGTGGGTGAAGGTTGCCTCATATGCTAATGTCACTAGATTGATTGTTTGTAGGTTTGTCAAGCGAGACATCATTTGTAGATATGGCCTTCCAAACCAAATCATCACAGACAATGCAAGCAACTTAAATAATAAAATGATGCATGAAGTTTGCTCACACATCAAGATCCCGCATCATAATTTTGTCCCTTATCGCCCAAAGATGAATGGGGCATTCGAAGCAGCCAACAAAAATACTAAAAGAATAGTTAAGAAAATGGCCGAGACTTACAAAGACTGGCGTAAAAAGCTATTCTTTACCCTTCATGCCTATCAGACCTCAGTTCACACTTCCACGAGTGCTACCCTATTTTCTCTTATGTATAGGATGGAAACTGTATTGCCTATCGAAGTTGAGATCCCTTCTCTCAGAGTCTTGATGGAAACCAAACTTGAAAAAGCTGAATGCGTTAAGAATAGATACGACCGACTTAACCTCATCGAGCAAAAATGCATGAAGGCCATCTACCATGGTTAAATGTATCAAAGATGTATGATCAGAGCCTACGACAAAAAGATGCGTCCATGACAATTTCACCCAGGCGAATTGGTATTGAAGAAGATCTTCTCAATTCATAAAGATGAGCAGGGCAAGTGCACCCTTAATTGGGAAGGATCATATATCATGAAGCATGCCTTCTTTGGAGGGGCCCTAATCTTGTTAGAAATGGACGGCAATGTCTTGCCTAACCTAGTCAACTCAGATTTGATCAAAAAATATTATACATAGAAGGTGAAAACCTGAAAAGGCGTCTTTCAAAAAAAACAAACAAAAAAATAAAAAACAAACAAAAGAAACAAAAATGGGGTCTAGATGAAAATCCAGAAAGGGCATCTGGGCAACCAACCCAACTATAGTTGAAAACTCGTAAGGGCAATTTGAGAGGATTAATTTTGATAGGGCATGAATCGAGAATAACCACAAGACAATGCAAAGCAATCCTAGAGATCTTTCGAAGATTAGCTCATTCTAGGTGCATTCATTGTTTGAGAAAGATTCTGAAAAGCACTTAAAGAACATTCATGTCATGATTGTCAGAGGCATCTTTTGCCTAAAAGATCATCTTTCTCGTTACCCTATCAATTACTTGTCAAATAGTATATTGACTCATGTCTCTTCGTTGTCATAAATAAATATTGCCTTGTTTCTTTTAACCCTTGTACAATTCAGATTGCACTTGTCATTTAACTAATAATGTTTGATAATTAACTGAAATATGCATCAGGGTATTTTGATATTACATCGAAAGGAAAAAAAAGCATAGGGAATTCTGCTTATGCCTCGATCATCAAGATCATGCATTTTTCGCGTCCAAACACCCGTTCAACATGACCATACACCAAACCATTTCTTGCTTTCACAAGCCACATCTTAAGAGAAACCATTTTAAGCTAGCTAAAAATCAACCCGTGCATTCTATTAAAATTCTATCATAACTAGAGACATCAACCTAATCAAACAAACAGTCTCCAAATTGTTGACAATGCCTTCCATTTGTCAAAAAAATGATTAAGCCTTTCGAATCGAGAAATGCAACAGTCCAAGTTCTTAAGACTAAATTTTTGGTCATATCCCCAATGAAGCCAAGACAAACCACAATCCCTAGTGGATAAGGAAAATATTAGTCCATGGTTGCAACAAAGATGAATTGCCATCCTTTTAAGAGTCTGAATGATGTATAAGGAGAACTATAGCTATCTCCCGCATTAGACTTCACATCATGCAATCATGATAGCATTTCATATTATACATTCATATTACCATCTTACATCATCATTTTTACAATATCATTTCAAGCCAGGTTTACTGAACCTCTAAAGAATTCTTGGTAAGAACTTTAAGCTTTGCAAACCAAGTACCATTCAGGTAAGGTCTTTTTCTTCTCATCACCTTATGTCAAAACCCTTTTTATCAAGCAACTATTATCAAAGTGCTAGTGTCAAGAAATTGTTGTCTATTATCAAAAAAAACTTTTGCCGAGAACATACATCAAAAACTTTGTCAAGAATTTTGTCAAGAATTAGTGCCAAAACCCCTTTAAACAAGAAATTTTATCATAAACTTCTAAAAGCTTGTAGTAGAAGTTCTATCGAAAACTTTGTTGCCACATGCCAGTGGCACCCTTTTAAGCCCACAAGTCATGGTACCTTTTCAAGCCCATAAATCAGTGGCACCTTTTAAAAGCCCACATGTCTATGGCATCCTTTTTGAAGCCCATAAGTTAGGGGCACCTTCCCAAAAGCCCACAAGTCAATGGCACCCTTCAAAGCCCATAAATTAATGGCACCCTTTTAAAGCTCACAAATCGTGGCACCTCTTTAAAGCCCACAAATCGTGGCACCTCTTCAAAACCTACAAGTCGTGGCACCTTTTTAAGCCCACAAGTCAGTGGCACCCTTCAAAGCCCACAAATTAGTGGGACCTTTTTAAAGCTCACAAGTCATGGCACCTCTTTAAAGCCCACAAGTCGTGGCACCTTCCCAAAAGCCCACAAGTCAGTGGTACCCTTCAAAACCCATAAATTAGTGGCACCTTTTTAAAGCCCATAAGTCGTGGCACCTTTTTAAATCCCACAAGTTGTGGCACTCGAGCCAAAAGCCCACAATTCAGTGGCATCCTTAAAAGCCCACATGTTAGTGGCACTTTCCCAAAAGCCCACAGGTCAGTGGCACTTTAAAAGCCTATATGTCAGTAGCATCCCTTTTAAAGCCCACACAAGCTGGTGGCACCAAGTTGAAGCCAAAGCCCATATAAGCTGGCGGTGCCTAAGTCAAAGTCTGCACAAGCTAGCGATACCCACACCAAAGATCCATGTTACTCTGTACCTGTCTAAGGGGTCAAACCTTAGAAAACCTAACACCCTAGTGTTCTGGGGATTGTCAGTCCACCCCGAACAAAATAGTGTCTATTTGTCTTTGTCCTATTCCTGATTCTCAGCAACAGTCAAAGAGGGGTAGCTGTAGCACCTTATTTTGTCTGAGCTAATTTTTAGCAATCTGAAGCATGGACGTAAGAGGAGGCGATGATCGTCGGGCGACATTTTCACCCAGCAAAAAAGTATTTTGAGGACATCAAGAAGGCCTAGGGATCATATCAAAGGTAAATGCAAATATGTGGCATCAAATGACATAGTTCAAGGTATCCGGGGACAAAGGATATGAGAAATTTCATAATTTTACTTGAATATATCAATACATGGTTCTCATATATCGATACAATGCTCTAACGTGCCAAGAATTTAAAATGTCCCTATTTGTATCGATACAACATGTAGATGTATCGATACATAAGCCTCTGTATCGATACAAGACCTCATGTATCGATACTAGGCCATGCCAAGACTAAAACATGCATTATGTAAAAAAATGTATCGATACATGTCAACATGTATCGATACACTGGTTCATAGTATTGATACAATGGTTCATAGTATCGATACAATGATACAATGATCCTTGTATCGATACAATGATCATTGTATCGATACAATGTTCATTGTATCGATACCAACAAGGTTTTTAGACCAATTGTATCGATACATTATGCAATGTATCAATACATGTAGGCCATTTTCATGGTCTAGTCATTTTTGACTTATCCACCATTGATCCAAAACTCGATTTTATCTCATTTCTTTGCGTAAGGAAAGATTAAAACACATATCAGATTACGAATTTAGACTTTTGAATTAATCATAATATTTTTTTGAAGTCTAAATTAGATCAAAAAAGGTCAATATCACATTATCACCCTACTCTCTAGCTTATTAACCAATGTCACCATCAGCCACCCTACTTACTGGAAGATTATTTCAGCATCTAAACCAGCCACCCTATGCCCATCACATTGGCAGCAAGCTACCTCTTACAGGCACCCTACAGCCACCATGCTGACATCGCTTTGTCCTCTTTGAGAAATGGCCAAAGCAAATTGCCTCTTACAGGTACCCTACAGCCACCATGCTGAAATCGCTTTGTCCCCTTTGAGAAATGGCCAAAAACACTTCCAATTTGCCTCCAAAAGGCTGGTATAAATAGACCACTTCTATCTCAGCAAAAGAAGGTTGGATTCCAGCTTGTTTCAGCTTCCAAAAACACATTCACACATAAAAAAAAAAAACAAATCCCGTAGCTTTTCACCCACCAGCAAAAAATAGGCTTAAAACACTCACTCTCAACCTCTACACATTCTAAAATTCACCCTCATACATACCAAAACCAAAACCTCATTATTTCTCTCTTTTTCTTGCTTGTTTACAACAAGGAAAAGAGGGAAACTCAAGCCATCTCTGTTGCTCCAATTATTTAGCCAAAGTTGAAGTTTTGTTGGTATAACTTCCTACTCTATCACTCACATTTTCTGTTTTTTAGTACCTTCATCATTATAGTGAGCTCTCTATGTTTCCATCACCTTCTTAGGATTATCATGCATTATTGTGGCATTTGGTTGTGGTAGTTCAAGATTAGGATGCCTTAATCCCCCTTTTATGTGCAAAATGCCTCATTTCATCCTCATTAGTTTGATATCTCTTGCTCATGCATTTTATGCCTTGTCCATGCATCTTGTTATCCTCAATCCATGTATGAATCATTACCCCAACACATTTCAAGCACATTTTCACATTAACTTGCATGAATCATTATCATTTTCAACATCTATAATATTTTCTTGTCAAAGTGCATAACACTTTCTTTATCTAGGCCATTAGTGAAATTAGCATCCCCATTCATGTTGTGTGCCATCTCCTTGTATGTTTGTTGTCAAAATGCATGTTTGATGGATGATAAAAATTGATTTTTGAAACCCCCTAAGCCAAGCATGTTAACCTCAACCAATGAGGATTAGCATAGACTTAGCATTTTCCTTAAAGCTAGCAAAATATCTTGGGGAAAATTAAGTCTTCAAGATCTGGAATCTTGGTTAAACAAGCTCAAATCTTCTAATTTTGAAATGAAAATGGCCTTAAAATTATTCCCTAAATGTTTGTGCCTTTTTCTTGAGTTAAAACCTTGAGTGGTATGATCAATAGGCTCTTTCATCATCCCAAACTACTCCAGGGCTATGCAAATGAGTTCATAATGCTCATGCCACTCTTTCCCTTCAGTCATAGACATTCGAACGTCAATGACTTGAGTTTGGACTCGTAAACAAAAAAAAAATGAGAGATATCCCCTGCTTTGCTTTGTCCTCTGCTAGTAGCATAACTATTGCAACTTGAAAAATCATTTTAAAATCCTAAACGATTTTTCATGAATTTTTTTATATTTTTCTATCAAAGCATGTCGAATTATCTTTAAAACAATATCTTATTCACGCTTGGATCATTCGGGATGAGAGAGTTATGATTTTTCAAGTCTAAACTATCTAGAACCTTTAGAGTCTAAACATGTATTCTGGTTAGGCCATTTAGGCCCACTAAATGATTTTTCAAAAATTTTCAAACATTTTTTCTAAAATTTTCATGAAATTCCCTTTTTAGAAAGGTATCACTTTCAATTTTTTGATACCTAATAAGTCCGAGGTCATTTTTCAAATTTTGAAATACCTTGTCCCTTATGTGCTTTGCCATCGGCACTATCAATCCGAACTTGAAAATTTATTCCTATAAAGTTTCATTTTAGGGTGGTGAGAATATTTTTAGAATGACCCTCATCGAGTCACCTTTTTAACGGTGGCTTGTTCACCTTCTAAAACCTTCAAATCAATTTAGAATAAATTCGGGAAGCAAGATAGCGCGATGTTGTCCCCTATTTTCAGTTTTGGTCAAAATCGAGTTGTTTTCCCAAATTTTGTCTCAAGACATTCGACTATCTCTGTGTCAACCCGATTAGACTCGAGAACATGCTTTGACCTCCCATTGGCTCGTATCAAGGCACAAACACATTTTACATCTTTACCATCTTTATTCATAATAATTTCTTTTACCTAGAGTTGTCAAAATGCTCACCCGTCTTCTAAATCACAAGATTTTATCAACTTAATTTTTTCAATTCGACTTCTTTAAAGAGTGTCAGACGTGTCACTTTTAGGGATAGTCTAACCTCGACCTTCCAGGGGGATACTCCAACCCCGCTTTTCCAAATTGTCAAGATCTAAAAATCTTCTTTTGTCAAAATCATTTGTCATTCATGGGGATACTCCAACCCCATCTTTTCAAAGGGATACTCCAACCCTGTCTTTCAACTACAATTAATCTTTTCTTTTTCCTTCTCGGATTTCTATGAATACGTCAAACAAACCTTGTTTAATCAAGAAATCTAGATGCATCTTGAAAATGGTCAATTCGATTATTCTTAGATAATCGATGCCAATAGCGAGATAAATTCCAATAGTCCATTCATTTTCTTTATCATTGCATTCAATGATCCATGTTATGTTATTTCATTTATTATCTTACTAACATGATTTCTTTGTAATGATTATTTACATTCATGTTTTCAAAATATTTCCAAATAAAATTAAAGGTAATGTTCCACATGGGTGTCTCTCCAGTGCCCAAAGTGGAACATTCCATTTTTAAAGTAAAATCCAGAGGTCATTTTTATAAAAAATCTCTATATTTTCTATCTCTTCGAGGCATATATGAGGTTAAATCTTTTTCATTAAAACTTGGATTATTTCTACAAGATTCATGCATTAAAAGGGTTTATATCAAAATAATGATAAGTTAAGATCGAAAGAGTCGAAACTGGGTAAGACATAGCTAGTACAGTATCAATTTCGGGTATCGCGAAGAGGTTCGTACGTCATCGTGCCTAACCAACTCCTGAACCCAAATGATGAATCTTTGCATTACGCAGACCACAGGATCGATGTTTTAAGTTTTGTAACCCAAAACATAGGTTTGAATAGGCATCCAATCACGCCTAGCCCAGAATGATCAGTGGCGACTTCAAGCGTTGGCCATTTCATGATGGTCATCCGTGACCAATAAAATGGGCGATTCGTCTTATGGTCCCCCCTCAATGTATGACAAGTCGAGAATCCATACTTTCTTATTCTCATCACATTGCAAAGGAAAAGTCTTAGTCAAGAAGACATTCCCAAGTCAAAAAAATATTTTAAGACATACGCACTCCTAGATTCCTAAGGATCTACCCCAGGGTATGTTGCGGTAGCTTGGTGACTCCACTGGGGAATGTATAAAGAGTTAGGTTAATAACTAGCCATCTCTTACTAGGTTCTCGGTTCTTTCGATCTTTGATCATTATTTAACCATGACCCTTTTGTCATTTTATCATCTAATCTTTTGTTTGATATGATTTTCAGGATTGTCTTATTTTTTTTAATAATCATTAGGTAATAAAAATGGTAATACGGAAGTAAACAAAAGGTTTGCTCGTTTTCCCGTCACACACCATGCACTTGCATGTGCATTAGTGTCTTGCCAAACTCCATGGCATGGTTACAACCCAATCATTAAGAGGAAGTGAGCTATCTGCCTTGATGAGTAACCCTCTGCATAGGCATGGTAATAACTTCCCAGATGTAAATTACCTATATCTCTCGTGAGTAACCCTCCGCATTTGCATAGGGAAATGCATACAATGGATCGAACCCGTTCTGCCAAACTCGCGATGGGTCTAGGATCAGGGTCCCTCGATTGTCCATACCAGATGAAAAAGCAATTCGAATACCTATTTAGGTGTCAACTTAAACCTCATATAGTGAGCCCTATGAGCTAAACCATGTTAAACCATACCGAAAAGCTGCTAGAATACCCAGAGAATAGGGTCACTTGGGGAAACATTCCTAACCTTTACTTCTAATTACCATAATTATGTAGGTGATAATAAGTATACAATTGTCACTCGCATTTGTATTTTTATCATTTATTGAGACATGCCATTGTGTTGCTTGAACGATGATTAACCTTTGTATAAATAAGTGACAATGAACAAAAACCATCATTCACAATGTCTTATAGTATAAGCTATTATGCTATCTGAGTCACGGCTTAATGCACCTCCGCACTAGTGGTGATGGACGAATATTGCTACTGGCTATTTTTTTTATCAAAATAAAATATAGCATTACCTCATGAAGGGCAGATTGCATCTTGGCATGTTGAAATGCTGCCTGTCTCTCATCTTGGCACCTTGGCTGAGACGGTTATCTTTTTCTTCTCTTCTGATGTTCTTAAATTTTTACTACATTTGTCTCTTATATGTTTCACTAACTCATTTTCTCTTTGTTTGTGTTTTGGTGCATGCATCATTTCATCATAACCATCATGACAATCATCATTTTGGGATAATTCGGTGTTCAGTAAGGGGCATCATTTATAGAGCAACAGCTTATCTCCACTATCAAGTCCTTTGAAAATGTCAGAACATGGTCAGAAGGTTGCCAACGTTAAGACAGAGACATCCTAAAGCCTAATTTTATCTCAAAAATGCATGAAAAGGTCAAGATCGATTTTTGTCAGAATAATTATCAGGAACTGAAGCACATTTGGGACAATTGGGACAGCAACACGAATGAAGCCTTCACTAAAAAGTACGAGGATATAGCTCTTTTACTTCGAGTTCAGTTGGATGATGGCTTGTTGTGAGTAGTGGCACAGTTCTGGAATCCAGCGTATCGATGTTTCACCTTCAACCGACAAGATTTAGTCCCTACCATTGATGAGTACACAGCCCTGCTCAACATAGAAAGTGCCAAATCAGATCGGATTTACTGCAAGGCTCTAACGCCTCCTCCATTCAAGAAAAGGTTGAGGCAAATTCTTGGAGTCACAGAAGCATGGGTTGACAATCATGTCAAAGTAAAAGGAAGTAGCAAATGCATCTCTTGGGCCAGCTTGAAAGAGGCAATCGTGAATCTTTCTGATCAAAAGAGAGCCCAAGATGTCTACACTTTGGCAATCTACGGGCTCTTTATATTCCCAAAGACTTTGGGTTATATAGGGGCAGTAGTCATAAATTTCTTTTCTCGCTTATGTTGCAACATCAACCCTACTTCCACCATCATTGCCGAAACCATCCGCATCTTCAGCTTTTGTAAAAGGATGGGAACAGGAAGGTTTATCGGGTGCACCTCATTGCTCCAGATATGGCTCCTAAGTCATCTTTGTGTTAGGAAAAGAAGAGTCAAGCAAAATTTTTTCTTTAAGATCAGTCCTCTTTCCATGGCATTAAAAGAAGAATATCATCAAGATAAGACAGAAAAGCATTAGGTCAAGGAATTACGAAACGTCAAGGAGGAAAAAAACATGTGGAAAGCCCCATAGGTGTTCCCTCGGTCAATTGTGTACGGATGTGGAGACTACATTTGTGTGCCGTTCTTGGGATTATGGGGAAATACCAGTTATACTCCTTTATTGGTATTGCGTCAGTTGCAGTGCCAGCAATTCATCCCGTTCTTTGAAGACTTGGGACATTAGGATTCCAAATATGGAGAGCCCAATTATAAAGCAAAAGTTGAGTCAGCTTTCCAAGCCTGGAAGAAGGTCAATTATATGGAAAGATATTGAAGAGGAAGTCCCATCATGCCTGGATACTAAGAATGGAGACTCCATCATATCAATGATCCATTGCCACCACCCAATTCTGGGATACTGCAAATCCCAACAGAAGAATCACCTTCTAAGATCGAGCTACTTAGAAGGGAGTTCAAACGAGAAAAGGTATCCTTTGCCACAGAAATCTCTTGACTTAAAGAGGAAAAGGGCCAGCTAGAGATGGATATCTATCTTAGGAGCGGTGAAATGGATCGAGTCATTAAAGAAAGGGATCGCTTCAAAGATGACCTTGAGAGCCTGACCAAGGATTATGTGACACTTCAAAAAGCTAACAAGTCCCGACGCATTGGCAAGACATCAGTCGAATGGAAAGTGAAAGTTGCCACTCTTAATCACGAACTGAATCAGCGAAAAGAGGAAGTTAGAACCAGTAAAAAAAAGTTCACGAGGGCACGTGCTCTGGTTTCCTCCTACCAACAAAAGAATCAAAGACTCCAAACCCAAATGCAAGAAAATGAAGCCCTCATTCATAGAATCTAGGAGTTAGAACAGTCTCTTCAGGATCATCAAGGTTGTATTAATGAACTAACAAGGGCTTCTGAGCAACGCGAACTAGATTGGCAAGCAACAATTGAACAAGCACATCTAAACTACCATGAATGACATTAGCACCTCACTTAACAAGTTCAGATGGCTCAACGAAAGGCTAATGACATGATTGAAGTAGCTCAATCCATAAGGTGAGACATCGTACCTGTTAGAGATCGTGAGCAATGACTTTTGGGTTTTCTCGATCGTGTGATTATACAATGTAATCATGTTAGATACTTTCAGATGTAATCATGTTGTAAAAGAAAAAACCCTTTTTGTGACTCTATGAATGATGTTATTGACGAAGCTGTTCCAAGAATCAATTGTCTCCAATGCATATGCACATTTAATTTCACCTTTTTTCATTGCACCTGTAGTAATTATTCATTATCTTAACTCATCATTGCATCATAGATATTCATCAATAAATACATTTTTAAAAAAGTTTGATACGGGAATTGGGCCATAAAAGTGCAGACGAGATCAATCAGGAACACGAAACCTTAAATCATGCACCGTTACAACACACAAAGCTATAAGTAAATCATGAAGAGTGATCATGAAGCTCATATTGAGTGACTTGATCTAATGGTTAAGGAATCACAAAACCAAATGCTTCATCAGCAATGCAAAATGCAAGCTCAAATCACAAAACTTATGGAACTAATGATAGCATATGTGAAAGAAAAAAGGCAAGCTAGCACTACTGAAACATGGAATGATCCTCCTAATGTTGAAAGCCCCTCTGCCAATAATCTAGAACCTACCAAAGGGGAAACTAGACAAGAACAATGGCCTGCTCCTATACCTGCTGCTCCACCGATCATCTACCTTAATCCTATTACAGTAGGTCAATTCATTCCCCATATTCAAGGGGTGAATGCAAGAGTCTCATCAGCAGATCCGATAACCCTTAATCATGAGGAATTAAAGAAAATAGAAGGTCAAAAGTCCACCATGACTGCGACAAAAGTGAACAAGTTTTAGCTACTAGAAAAATGCCTTCAAGCTATTGAGGGAGTGACAAGTTCAGAGCTCTTGATGCACAATCACTGTTTTTAGTGTCCAACCTTGTCATTCTCCCCAAGTTCAAAGTCTCAGAGTTTGAAAAGTTCAATGGAACCATCGACCCTTCTGTCCATGTTTGAATGTACCTATGAAAGATGGTCGAGTACGAGAAAGATGAAAAGCTCCACATCCATTGCTTTCAGCACGGCCTCATTGGGGCAGCAGCTCAATGGTATATCGAGCTAGACAACATGAAAGTCCAATCATGGGCTGACTTGGCTAAGGTCTTTCTAAATAATACTAGCACGTGTCAGATTGGGCAGCGGATTGACTTTCTTTGATGAATTTTGAGGAAAAAATCCACTGAGAGCTTCAGGTAATATGCCTAAAGGTGGAGAGAGGAAGTAGCCCTAGCCCAGCCTCCCCTTAGAGAAAAAAAGAGGATAGTCACTTTCATCCACACCTTACGCATTCTTTATTATGAGAAACTCATAGAAAATGCCACTAAGAAATTTGCTAACCTAGTCCTCTATGGAGAAATGATTGACGCAGCCATTAAGAGTGGTATAATGTCAGCCAGGGAAACATCTGGATCAAGCAAAAAGCCTATGGCCAGCAAAAAAATGGAAGGAAAGGCTAATGCCATAAGTTATGCTAGCTCATCTTAGCCGAAATGATGTCAAACACCTGACCCTTACTACCCAAGCATGCTATATTCTTGCCCTATCACCATACCCCTTCAGCCAATTAATGCCATAACCTACAACCCATCCTTTGCAATCCCATCCAATTCACCATAAGGCTACCCTCCACAAGTCTGCCAAAATACAAATCGAACAACCAATAATACACCTAGCAATCAAGGTGCAAATTAACAAAGATAACATTTGGATCCCATCCCTATGACCTATAAGGAGCTCTACCAAACCTTGCTCCAAAATCACTTAGTGGCTCCGATCTATTTCCCAGAAAAAAACTACCATACCCGCCATTGTACAACCCTAACGCCCACTGTGAACACCATGCTGGGGCAGTTGGGCATGACATTGAGAACTACATATCTTTCAAACAAAACATGCAAAACCTAATTAACTCAAAAGTCTTATGATTTAGGACAAACCATGGACCAAATGTTGCTACCAATCCTTTACCAAACCATACTAAGCCAGCTGCAAACATGATCGACATTGAGAATAAACATGAAGTAAAGGCAAGCATAGAGGCTGTAAAGATGCCAATGTTCTTGGTCTGGCAAACATTGATTCAGGTCGGGTTACTCAACGCAATAGAAAAATTGGAAGATAATCCTGACAACTTCTGTGACTTTCATACAGTTATAGGTCATACCCTACAAACATGCAAGGGGTTTAGGTCCATGGTTCAAAGAATGATAAATGAAGGCTAGATAGAATTCTATCATGAGATCACACCTACTGCTAAATCTATCAACATGATAGGAGATGAAACCATGAAGCCACCTTATGGGAGAAATCGACCTCTCATTTTTTATGGTAAGTCAAGTTTTGAGGTCAGTTCTTTGACACCTACACCAAAGTTAGTTGTGGAAGTACCTAAACCATTCCCGTATAACAGCAACAAAACTATCCCATGGAAATATGAGAATCAAGTGGTGATGATCTGAGAACTAACACCTACTGCCGAATCTATCAACATGATAGGAGATGAAACCATAAATCCACCTTATAGGAGAAATCGACCTCTTATTTTTTATGGCAAGTCAAGTTTTGAGGTCAGTTCTTTGACACCTACACCAAAGTTAGTTGTGGAAGTACTTAAACCATTCCTGTATAAGAGTAACAAAACTGTCCCATGGAAATATGAGAATCAAGTGGTGATGATCGGAGAACTAACTCCCTCCACTACTGCAATAGAACTGTCAAGACTTAGTCACCTAACCCATAGCGATAGGTGTTATACTCCCCTAACTTAAGAAAAGTAGAAGGTTGATGCATCTCCAAGCACTAGTAGCACTCAGGCCCAAGCAAAAAATTTTGAGCCTGAAAAAGTCAAGGAAGTAGTGAATGAAAGAGAAGCCATAGAGTTTCTCAAGTTCATCAAGCACAGTGAATATTGCATTGTGGATAAATTAAGCAAACAACCTGCTAAGATTTCTATGCTATCTCCGCGTCTTAATTTAGAGGTCTACCAAAATGCATTACTGAATGTGCTAAACGAAGCATATGTGCCTTTGGACATCCTCGTGGATAAGTTGAATCAGCTGGTGAACAACATCATGGCTGATAATTACATCTCCTTCACTGATAATGAGATCCCACCTAGAGGCAGGGGTAGTTATAAAGCTTTGTATATCACTACCCATTGCAAGAGATGTATTTTACCCAAAGTACTTATAGATAATGGGTCGACCCTCAATGTCATGCCCATGACTACATTAAACAAACTCCTTATCGATCAGTCTAACATCAAAATCAGCCACACCATAGTCTGAGCTTTTGATGGAACATTTCGCAGAGTAATTGGAAATATCACAATCCAGCTTTAGATAGGCCCACATATATATGAAGTGGACTTTTAAGTTATGGATATTAATCCTTCTTACAATTGCCTATTAGGAAGGCCATGGATATACTTCGCCGGAGCCATCCCATCCTCTTTCTATTAGAAGATCAAATTTGCGATAGATGATAAAGTTGTCACCATCGGAGCTGAAGAAGAAATGATTGCCACTTCTTTCACCAAGGATATCTACATAGACCCTAATGAAGATGCACCGAATTCATCATTCCAATCTTTTGAGTTTGTTAATGCGATATTTGTGGGAGAAAGATTACCAATAGTCGAACCCTATCTATTAAAGAGTACCCACTCGGGTTTAAAAATGACTGTTGGCAAAGGTTTTCATGCTAAAAAAGGGCTTGGCAAAAATTTTCAAGGGATAGCCCGAGCCTTACAAGTCACCACTCAAGCCAACAAAAAAGGTTTAAGATTTAAGGCCAATACGCACTCAAGAAAGCTACAAGAAAAGAGGACCTACAACCAGGAGATGACACGATCATTAGGTTGAGAGGAGGAGTCGAAACTGACTTTTCATCTCTCCATGAGATATTTTATTCAGGAGGATGAATAGATCCAAGACAATTGAAAGAGCAAAAGGCCAAAGATGTCTTAGTCATCCTAAACAAGGCATGTAACAGCCTTTATCTCTAAGATACTGAGCCATAAAATTCATGTTCTTCCACTAAGACCAAATTTTGATGACGGGGTCATAACAGAAGCCCCTGCACTTTTCGTGTTCCTTTCATGTAATGTCAAGAAATAAAAACCTACCTATCCTCGCCCAAGGGCAGATGAGTGTCCTATGTAAAGGGCATTTTTATCAAACATTATCAATGAAATGACTTTTGCATATATCATTCCATACTATGTATCACTTTTAACCTTTTTATCTCCATTACTCTTTTGCCTTCATTTTTATAAATCCCTTAGTTGTGTGTGTGCCTTTTGCAATGTTTGTTTCTTTGCCATTTCAGGTGTCCTAACTATAGTGACATGGATGTATTTGATAGGCCTTTGAAGATCGATTTTGAACATTTAATTGGCACTAGTGAAGTCGATCATGAAGAAGATTTCGAAGAAAGCTTTGTACCACCAGACCCCTTACAATTAGTTGAGCAAGAGGAGAAGCAGATCATACCCCATAAATACCTAACAAAAGTAATAAATCTGGGCACTTAGGAGGATCGAAAAGAGGTTAAAATTGAAACCTCAATAACATCGACAACTAGGACCAAGCTGATAGACCTACTCTAGGAATATCGAGATGTATTCGCTTGGTCATACCAAGACATGCCAAGACTGGACACTGATATACTGGTCCATAAGCTTCCCATCAAGCCTAGATACAAACAAATCTGACAAAAGTTAAGGAAGATGAAGCCGTAAATGCTTTTTAAAATTAAAGAGGAAGTCAAGAAGCTATTTGATGCAGGGTTTATTGGAGTAGCTAAATATCCAATCGAGAAGTTATGCTGTGCTTTAGTGTGGACAGCCAAGAGACTTAGGCAGTACATGCTGTATCATACCACGTGGTTGATTGAAAGGCTCAATCCTATCAAGTATCTATACGAAGCCCCTACACTGTCAGGAAGGCTAGCTAGATGGTAAGTCCTGCTTTCTGAATACGACATTGCCTATGTTAGTCAAAAGGCCATTAAGGGTAGTGCAATAGCTGACTTTTTGGCAAGTCGAGCGGCAGATGACTATGAACCCTTAAATTTTGACTTCCCAGATGAAGATCTAATATGCATTTCTGAGAATGAAAATGCCTCCAACCAAGATCAATCCTGAAAGATGTATTTTGATGGAGCATCAAACGCTCTAGGGCATGGAATTGGGGCAATATTGATGTCACCTGATAGGAGTCATTATCCGTTCACAATAAGACTAAATTTTGACAATGCGGATAATATCGCAGAGTATGAAGCTTGTGTCATGGGGCTTTAAGCAGCCATCGAGAGGAATATCAAGATATTACAAGTGTTCAATGATTCGACCCTAATCATCTACCAATTGAAAGAAGAGTGGCAAACGCGCGATGCCAAGCTGATGCAATATGGGAAGCTGATTGCAGAACTTAAGAAAGAATTTAATGATATCAGTTTTCATCACTTACCTCGAAAAAAAACCAAATAGCTGATGCTTTGGCTATATTATCATCCATGTTTAATGTAAACTAAGAGTTGGACATTGCTCCCATCCAGATAAGCATCTACACAACTTCGGTTCATTATCATAGCATCAAAAAAGATAAGGATGGCCTACCATGGTACTATGACATCATTTGTTACATCAAGGATCAGCAATATCCCAAATAGGCAACCAAGAATGATAAGAGAACTATCAGAAGGCTAGCTATGGGATTTGTTCTCGATGGAAAAATCTTGTACAAAAGAGGCCACGATCAAGTATTACTCAGATGCATTGATACTCCTGAAGCCAAAAAGATCTTAGAAGAAGTTCATGAAGGGATTTATGGCATGCATGCTAATGAACATCGGATGGCCAAGCAAATCATTAGAGCGAATTGTTACTGGTCGACCCTCGAAAGAAACTGCATCAATTATGCCAGAAATGCCATAAGTGTCAAATCTCTGCTGATAAGATCCATGTCCCTCCGACACCACTTCACGTTATGACGGCCCCATGGCCTTTCTCTATGTGGGGCATGGACATGATCGGGCCAATCACCCCTAAACCTTCCAATGGTCATAATTTTATCTTAGTAGCAATCGACTATTTCACTAAGTGGGTGGAGGTTGCCTCGTATGCTAATGTCACTAGATCAATCGTTTGTAGGTTTGTAAAGCAAGACATCATCTATAGATATGGTCTCCTAAACTAAATCATCACAGACAATGCAAGCAACTTAAATGATAAAATGATGCAAGTAGTCTACTGACAATTCAAGATCCAGCATCATAATTCTATCCCTTATCGCCCAAAGATGAATAAGGCAGTCGAAGCAGCCAATAAAAATACGAAAAGAATAGTTGAAAAAATGGTCAAGACTTACAAAGACTAGCATTAAAAGCTATTCTTTTCACTTCACGACTATCGGACCTCAGTTCATACTTCCACGGGTGCTACCCTATTTTCTCTTATCTATGGGATGGAAGCTGTATTGCGTATCGAAGTCAAGATCCCTTCTCTCAGAGTCCTGATGGAAACCAAACTTGAAAAGTTGAATGGGTTAAGAGCAGATACGACCAGCTCAACCTCATTGAGGAAAAATGCATGAAGGCCATTTGCCATGGTTAAATGTAATAAAAATGTATGATCAGAGCCCATGACAAAAAGATGCGTCCATGATAATTTCACCCAGGTGAATTCGTATAGAAGAAGATCCTTCCAATTCATAAAGACGCGTAGGGTAAGTGGACCCCTAATTGGGAAAAACCATATGTCATGAAGTAAGCCTTCTCTAGAGGGGCCTTAATCTTGTCAGAAATGGACGACAATGTCTTGTCAAACCCAGTCAACTTAGATTCCATTCAGAAATATTATACGTAGAAGGCAAAAACCTAAAAAGGCATCTTTTAAAAAAAATAAACAAACAAAAAAATAAACAAAAACAAAAAATAACAAAATAACAAAAAACAAACAAAAGAAAACAAAAAGGGGATCTAGATGAAAATCCAAAAGGGGCATCTGGGCAACCAACCCAACTACAGTTGAAAACCCGTAAGGGCAACTTGAAAGGATTAATTTTGATGGGGCATGAATCGAGAACACCCACAAGACAATGCAAAGCAATCCTAGAGATCTTTCGAAGATCAGCTCATGCTAGGCACATTCATTGCTTGAGAAAGATTGAAAAGCATCTAAAGAACATTCATGTCATGATTGTCAAAGGCATCTTTTGCCCAAAAGATCATTTTTCTTGCTACCCTATCAATTGCTTGTCAAATAGTATATTAACTCATGTCTCTTTGTTGTCATAAATAAATATTGTCTTATTTCTTTTAACCCTTATATAATTCAGATTGCACTTGTCATTTAACTGATAATGTTTGATAATTAACTGAAATATGCATCAGGGCATCTGGATATTACATTGAAAGGAAAAGAAAAGCACAGGAAATTTTGCTTATGCCCCAATCATCAAGATCATGCACCTTTCGCATCCAAACACCCGTTTAGCATGACCACACACCAAACCATTTCTTACTTTCACAAGCCATATCTTAAGAAAAACCATTTTAAGCTAGCTAAAAATTGACCCATGCATTCTATCAGAATTCTATCATAACCAGAGATATTAATCTAATCAGGCAAACAGTCTTTAAATTATTGACAATGCCTTCCATTTATCGGGAAAATGATTAAGCCTCCTAAATAAAAAAATGCAATAGTCCAAGTTCTTGAGACTAAATTTTTGGTCATATCCCCAATGGAGTGGGGATAAACTACGACCCCTAGTGGGATAAAGAAAATTCTAGTCCATGGTTGCAACAAAGATGAATTGCCATATCTTTGAGAGTCTGAATGATATACAAGGAGAAGTATAGCTATCTCCTGTATTAGACTTTACATCATGCAATCACGATAGTGTTTTATATCATGCATTCATATTACCATCTTACATCATTATTTTTACAATATCACTTCAAGCTAAGTTTGCTGAACCTCTAAAGAATTCTTGGTAAAAACTCTAAGCTTCGCAAACCAAGTGCCATTCAGGTAAGGTCCTTTTCTTCTTATCACCTCATGTCAAAACCCTTTTTATCAAGCAACATTATCAAAGTGCTAGTGTCAAGAAATTATTGTCTATTATAGAAAAAAACTTTTGCTGAGAACATACGTTAAAAACTTTGTCCAAAATTTTGTCAAGAATTAGTGCCAAAACCCCTTTCAACAAGAAATTTTGTCATGAACTTTTAAAAGCTTATAGTAGAAGTTTTATTGAAAACTTTATTACCACAAGCCAGTGGCACCCCTTGAAGCCCACAAGTCATGGCACCTTTTAAAAGCTCCCATGTCAGTGGCATCCTTCTTAAAGCCCACAAGTCAGTGGCACCCTTCAAAGCCCATAAATCAGTGGCACCCTTTTAAAGCCCATAAGTCGTGCCACCTCTTCAAAGCCCACAAGTCATGGCACCTCTTCAAAGCCCATAAGTTAGTGGCACCTTTTAAAAGCCTTCATGTCAATGGCATCCCTTTTAAAGCCCATAAGTTAGTGGCACCTTCCTAAAAGCCCACAAGTCAGTGGCACCTTTCAAAGCCCATAAATCAGTGGCACCCTTTTAAAGCCCACAAGTTATGGCACCTCTTCAAAGCCCACAAGTCATGGCACCTTTTCAAGCCTACAAGTCATGGCACCCTTAAAAGCCCATATGTCAGTGGCATCCCTTTTAAAGCCCACAAGTCAGTGGCATCCTTAAAAGCCAACACGTCAGTAGTATCCCTTTTAAAGCCCATACAAGTTGGTGGCACCCAAGTCTGAGTCAAAGCCCATATGAACTGGCGGCACATAAGTCAATGCCCATACGAGCTGGTGGCACCCAAGTTTGAGTCAAAGCCCATACAAGCTGGTGGCACCAAGTTTAAGTCAAAGCTCGCATAAACTGGTGGCACCAAGTTTAAGTCAAAGCCCGCACAAGTTGGCGGCACCCAAGTCAAAGTTTGCACAAGCTAGCGGTACCCACACAAAAGATCCACGTTACTCTGTACCTACCTAAAGGGTTAAACCTTAGAAAATCTAACACCCTAGTGTTCTAAGGATTATCAGTCCACCCCGAACAAAATAGAGTCTATTTTTCTTCGCCCTATTCTTGATTCTCAGCAACGATCAAAGAGGGGCAGCTATAGATACCTTATTTTATCTGGGCTAATTTTTAGCAATCTGGAGGGTGGATGTAAGAAGAGGTAATGATTGTCGGGCGATGTTATCGCCCAGCAAAAAAGTATTTTGAGGACATCAAGAAGGCCTAGGGATCATATCAAAGGTAAATGCAAAGATGTGGCATCAAATGACGTAGTTCAAGGTATCTGGGG